>VMBQ01002092.1:24972-50700 GCA_007657795.1 Dreissena rostriformis | reverse complement strand
ATATTTTGCATACTTCTTTACCAACATGACCCCAATCTATAAACAAGAGCAGACAACTGTAACAAGCATTTTGTAAGAATTAGGGTCCTTTTTCCACTTAGTAACTTTGAATATTTTGTTACATTTTGTGTTTACATCCACTTTACTTCTTAAGTATCAAGGCTATTGCTTTTAAACTTCAAATACTTTCTTACTATCATGAGGGTACTGTACCTGGCAAGTTTAATTTTACCTTGACCTTTGTTTTTGGCCTGTCTGTCATTGTATGTGTGTGTCCCAAAACTTTAACCTTGGTCATTACTTTTGCAATATTGAAGATAGCAACTTGATATTTGGCATGCATGTGTATCTCATTGAGCTGCACATTTTGAGTGGTGAAAGGTCAAGGTCATCCTTCAAGGTCAAAGGTCAAATATATGGATCAAAATCGCTCAAAAGGGGGCATAGTGTTTGACAAACACATCATTGTTCTTGCTTTCTTTACTGATTATTAAAGAAACTGTCTTAAGACAAATGAATTGAAATAATAATACAAATATTATATTGTTTTAAAACATGGACAATGTTGGGAAACACATGTGCAAATAAAATACTTGTGTATAAATGAACAGTATGGTAATGCTTTTTTTTTCTTAAGGTCAATAGGTTGTTCACTTGAAACTTTCCTGTCTGTTTTCCATGTGCCAGGGTCCTCCTGGGGCGAAGTCATGTGAAGGCGGTGGCCGAGAACAGACGGGCAGAGATAGAACGCTTCCTACAGGAGCTCATGTTGTCATCAGCAGAAATAGCCCATGTATGTAGGATGTATGGAGGGGTTAGCTTCTAACTATGCTTAACATTTTCTGTTATAGATACCATAGTTTCACATTAAACTCTCTGTATCTTGGTTGTTTCTTTCTAGTTGTAAATATGTAGCTGATTTTGTATTTGTGACGAATGTACATTATATATAAAAAAATACTTAAATAACAAAGTATTCATTTGTAAAACACTTCATTAAACAGCTTTTCTGAAAGAAGTCTTTCAGAATGTCTAATCTGTTTCATTATCAACCAAAGTTGTATCTTTTTTATTCTACTTCCTTTTTTAATGAAAATTTGACTAGATTTTGCCTACTAGTCATTTAAAAACTGTACGGTTTTCAGTGTGACGTGGTGTACACATTCTTTCACCCCTTGTTACGAGATGAGCAGGAGGCACACAGAGAGAGGCTTATGCTGCCTAAACTGAAAGGTAAACATTGTCCATTATCATGATTTTGTGATGGTGACTGGTCATAAATATGGCATTAATATCCCAGAATTCCAAATTTGATTTGCTGTTTGGATGTGTTGTACAGTCTACACAGGCTAATCAGGGACAACACTTTCCGACTAAACTGGATTTTTGCTAAGAAAAAAATTCCTATATACCGAAAATACTATAAAAGCGTTAAATGTCGTCCCTGATTAGGCTGTGCGGACTTCACTTAACGCACAGACAATAAGCCCTGTATTCTCAGAGCGTGGCTCAGTTATAGATGACAGCCCCCACCCCCATAATTGCATGTCCGGGACTATTACGTGGGAGATGACTCCCCCAATAATTAGAATTTGAGGTCCGGGAGTAATACAAATAGAAAAAGGGATGACACCCCTCCATAATTGGAGGTCTCGCAGTTATACAAATAGATCTATGACTCCCCATCAATAATTGGTGGTCCAGGAGTAATACAAAGGTATAAAGAGATGACACCCCTCCCGCCATTAATCCTGATGATGAATAGCTTAAGTGTAACTTTGAATTTGCTATTTATGAAAAGCAAACTTATCTGGGAGTACCAAGTCAAGCTGACCAATTAAAAACCTTTCAAAATCACATACCATAATTATATGAATAAAACCTCCATTGGAACATAACATGGGGCAGCTTTGTTTGTATCTAGGAATAAGATGGGTTTTTCCATGGAGATCCAATTATACCTATAGGGATATGTTATGCTATTTTTCTGTTATATGTATTATACCTGTTGCTATCACGCTAGTGAGGAAGGGTAGCCATGGCAAATTATCGGCCAAACGGTCCGGATCCAGCTCACCGAGTTCACCAGGTTTAATACATTTCATATCCATATCCAACTTCATCTGTCAGCCATCATGATACCATATTCAAGCCGTTATGTTTTCTTCTTTCCATTTTGTTCCAATACACCCTCACAAACCCCTTTCAAATTCCACAGCCTATTTCACTACATATTCCACAGCATATTTCACAACATATTCCACAGCATATTTCACAACATATTCCACAGCATATTTCACAACATATTCCGCAGCATATTTCACAACATATTCCACAGCATATTCCACAACATATTCCACAGCATATTTCACAGTTTATTGTTATTGCACTCCATTGCCTGCAGCAAATAATTGGTGTTTGTAAGATATCTTTTAGTAAAGATTTGGTTGAATGCGTTTAAAAAAAGCAACATAAATTTAAATTATACAAAGACATTACAAAAGATATATTTTGAGATGTATCCTTATATAAAATCTGTCTACAATTTTGTCTTCTATTAAATGATTTTATAACATATAAAAAAATCATATTCAATAATTACTTAGGTTATGTAAGTAATTATTGAATATGATTTTTTTGCACAAGAATCAAGTTATTATATATGTGAGTCATATATTGCACAGACCTGTTTAAGTGGTTAGTGTTGGTAACAACTGATTTCAGCAGACTTTTCGTAAATAGTTTGCAACGATTTGTAGCTGAGCCTTTTATATAATATTTAGACATTCACTTTGAACAAAAATAAACACTTGTAACATATATGCAAAATTAATAAAAATTATAATTCATACCGGGTGATCGAAAAAAAAAAATGGACAAAAATATGCTCAAATAAAATATATTCAATCTTAATAAAAACATTATATTGTGGTCATTTTAAATAAGGATCATGTCTATTTTAGAGCACCTAACACTGGTTCTATGTACTGAACAAACTATAAATCAAAGACTGGAAGCCTTTATCCAGGGACTGAAGGCACTAATCAAGGGACTCAAGGAACTAATCTTAGGACTGCATGAACTAATCAAATAACAGAAATCACTAATCAAAGGTCTAAAAACACAGATTAAGGGGTGTTGCTGCAGTTTTGCTGATTTTTTTCCATCTAATAACTTTTGCTCAAAATTTATATTCAAGTACTACATACAAATACTATATGAAAAATGAAATAAAAACATAGGGTCACCGGCCTTGTTTTGATTTTATTCACCATTATATAACATGTACTTTTTCATTAAAACTGAAAAATCTCAAATTGCATAAAAATGATTAATAACCTATGAAATTGACAACATGTAGATATTGTATAAGCTTATATATATTATATACCATTTAATTAAACCACAAACTACTAAAAAATTGAGAACACAAGTTAAATTTTAAGAAATTTATTTTTTACAATTTTTATGTCACCCAAAAAAACGAAACTGCTCAAATATGTTCATCTACGTATTGTTATCATAAAACAAAAATAAAAAAAGGGGGTCACTGCACTTTTAACAGAGATTATGTTGTTTAACTATCCCTACCGTCTATGTCAAATTTCCTAAAATACAGCAATTAGGCAAAACCCAAGTACCGGAACAAAGACTGTTAGAGTTATGCATACACATTATAGATTGTTTACAATCTTAATTGGGATCACAACGGCTTACTAAAAAACACAACACTAATACAATATTAAATCACAAACATAAGACCATACAGCATCAAACTCGACCTTAATCATCAATAACAGGGACTTGTTGACAGATTTCGGCATGTTTTGAAGTTTGTGATTAAATGCTTTAAATTGATTAATGTAAACAACAGGACTAAAGAGCTCCAGGAAAAAAACAAGAGTGAAATAAAAGAAAGAAAAAAAGAATAAAAAAAAGTTAACCGCACCTGGGATCGAACAACTGAGTACCTATTATGAACCTACTCGGTCATTAATTAGTGATGATTCTGATAACAAAACTATTGGGTTGTGATAATAGCATCGGTGTTGCTATAAATTTATCCTCGGTTAAATAAACTGCCGCAACACCCCTTAAAAAACTGAAGGTACTGATAAAAGGCTTAAAGACATTAATCAAAGCACTGTAGAAACTAAAGCACTGAAGGCACTGCAGTTGTTCAATATGGAGTCACTCTATTTCAGAGTATCCAATTCTGCAACAGTCGAGGCAAGGTCAGGTGAAGCTGTCTCTAGAGTATGTGAAGGGTTCCCTGCAGATCATGGTGATCCACGCTAAGGATCTGGTATGATGGATCTGCCATTGGGGACTTAAAGGGGCAGGATAATGGTTTAAGGGCTGGAAAAACATGTCTCACAGTTTTTTTCTTAGATTTTTTTTTCTTTTTACAGAGAAAAATAATTCTGGGTTTTACCCCAAAAGCAAACACATTTTCTTTTTATTTATTGCTTTTAAATATTCTCCTCATATAAGTTACCTTTAAGATGTTTCAGGCATATGTTGTCTCCTCATTGATGTGTTCTGTTGTTAATGGGATTATGTAAAAACATTTTTTTTTTATTTGGTGTTTTTTCATTAATTTATTTAGTTGAAGAAGTTTAGTGTAGTCTCAGATTTTTTTTTCCTTTTTATGTCCCCCAGTCTATACTGGGGGACATATTGTTTTTGCCCTGTCTGTTTGTTTGTTGGTTTGTTGGTTTGTTTGCACAAACTTTAACATTGGCCATAACTTTTGCAATATTGAAGATAGCAACTTGATATTTGGCATACATGTGTATCTCATGGAGCTGCACATTTTGAGTGGTGAAAGGTCAAGGTCATCCTCCAAGGTCAAAGGTCAAATATATGGGTCAAAATCGCTCAAAAGGGGACAAAGTGTTTCACAAACACATCACTTGTTTAATTATTCTTACATTATATGACTTTAATTTTGATAGCTGCAATTTTGGAAATCCTGTGACAAAACATCCAGGTTTAATACGTTTCAAGACCATAGCAAGACCATGAAAATTAAATGTCTTGAAATTGCAGCTTTGTTTATGGGTACTTAGCCCAGTTTTCCTACAAGACACTTCATTTATTTTCAAGGGCACAAATCTTTCTGAGTTACCTAGCCCGTACGTTAAGACGTATCTTCTTCCTGACCCTGAGAAGCAGACGAAGATGAAGACCAAGTATATAAAGGACACAACCCATCCAACGTACAATGAACTGGTAACCATGGTTACATATTTTAACATATCTTGTACTGAATACTGGTTTATCATTGCCTAAATCAAGATCTTGTTGTGACCATGTATTCCTTTGTATCAGGTCATGAAGGACATATCACACCTATTATCAACATCAAACTGTGCTATCAGAATTTGCAGAATTTGCAAAATTGTGCGTTTCTGTTGGATGTGTTATTCTTGATTTTGTTTGTCACCAGCAATAAATTTGTGACCATGTTTTCCTGTTTTTCAGAATTTGCAAACTGTTAGTATTCCTCTGTCAGATCTCATATTCTCTATGTTTTATCACTTCTTCCATCACGATTCATGTAAAAATAAACCATTAGACAAAGATAGAACGCTCCTTTCTGGTGTTTGTTGTATTTAACTCAAATCTCAACAGAGCCCATGATTATGATCATACATAAAATTAAACATATGGAAAAATCATTCTCATTGGCCAATATTTTTTCGTTAAAGCGGGACTGTACGATTTTTACATGTGTTAAATTTTAATATATTGATTAAATTATGTTACGATGACTCAAAATAGGCAATACAAATTATACTTTGAAGACGAATTTCATAAAATGCAGCAAAGACAAGTTAGCGCTGGTTAAAGCCGATGCCGACACTTTTACTCGTATTTGTAAGGACACAAAATTGTGTCTTTGTGTCGTATGAACGAATCTGCACTAAAACTAAATTTAGATTCACATTGTACATGTATTATATATATGCTGGCGAATTCGGCTGGAAGCCAATTTCAATTTTAGATTTAAATATCTTGCTTATTTCGCATTTTTCGACACATGTTCTTCTTAACTTTTATTTTAATTTATATTGAAATATATGTATACTAATTTTTAACACATTTTATAAAAATTCATAAATATTTGACAAAATCGTACAGTCCCGCTTTAAGACTTAGTTCTAATTGAAGGATTTTCAATTGCATTCCAGGTCAATGCTTGTCCTATTTCAGATTGAGTACAAGATTGCAATGGATCAGCTGCGATACAAACGTCTGCAGGTGACGATCTGGGACCACGACATGCTTGGGGAGAACAATATCCTCGGGGCTGTGAACATAAACTTCCGTGACATTGACCTCTCCCAAGGGGTCACAAAGTGGTATGAACTGGGGCCCCTGCAAATGGCCGATTGAGACATGTTGTCTTCAAATAGTTCATCTGTCACCAGTAGTCATTTTTTTAGAAGAAGGAAAGTATCCAATTATTTGACCTTTACCTTTCTAAATGAGGGCAAACATAACATGAATTTGGATCCCTGCAATGGCAAATATAAATGTTTTTTGTCTGTGTATAATCAGTATCAGACAAGAGAAAACTAGTCCCATCTGTGACCTCAACTTTACACATGTGTTATTAAGTCATCAAAACTGGGACCCCTGAAAACGGCAGATGGAAAAAATGTCCATAGCGCATAGTTTGTTTGTCATTACTATAGGATCATCATTTGTTTAACATAGAAGAATATAGGCCTCTAGTGCAACCTTGTCCTCTCCTAAGGGGTCACAAAGAAGGTAAAAGTTTGGACCCCTGAAATTGACTAAATTGTGTTGATGGTAATTATTGTTTACATGACCAGTGGCGGATTCTATGGACAAAGGAAAACAACCAGTCAACAGTGGCCTCCACCTTTCACCCGTGGGAGTTTCATCTTTCACCAGTAGAAACATGTTTACATAAGATGTATTGGTTGTAAAAATTGCATATATTATTATATTGCATTTTTGGCAATCTGTTTATCCATAATGAACATGTGGTGTTTTATTGTGAGAAGGAACATGTAACTATGCATTAAAAAATCAACAAAGACTTTGAGAGTGAAAGAATAATTCTATGGTATAGACAATAAAATGGCAATTGAGGTTTTATGCTCTGTAAAGATTTGAGCCATATTAAATGATTGGATTGATTTGACCTGGTAAAAGTCAAGTCTAAAATCTACACAAATTGAAGCATGTGTATTAATGTGATGTTGAATGTTTAAATTAAAAAAGTGGCATGTTTTATTGTTTCATCTTCAAAGATGATTTTTCTATGATGAGTAAAACTTGTTCTCTTGACAGTGGCTTTTAATTATTTTGTATAAACAAGTATTATATTTATTTAGACAAAAAAAGAAAACATTTAATTTGAAGAACTATTGGCTTTACTAGAATGAGCATTCAAACTATGAAAAACAAATGCCATGTTCAGATGTGTTGCATGCAAATGGTGAATAGTGATGGATGCCAAGGTCCTTAAAGTCCTTGAAGCTTGCTGGAATTTTCAGCTCCACCTTAAAAAATGTTTTGAAGAGGTTTTCAGCGTCAATATTGTTGAATAACGCCAGAATACTTTGTATTATAAAAAAGTACATAAATGATACTGGTTTTTGTCTCAAAAGTGCTGATGAATCGTTCAAGATAACAAAATATGAGACATCACTAAACCTTCCTATGACACCATGGTAGCATTGTGTTTTAAATAGGCATAAACATGAATTCCAAGTACTATATTTATTTTATACTTGTTTAAAATTTTATCTAAATTCAAAAGTCTTAAATAAAAACAAATGGTTATTTTAAGAGTTTAATATATATTTTTGGCAGTAATTTCAGTAACAAATTTAACTTGACCTTCTGCTTCAGAATTGGTTAGAATATATATAAATGAACGCAAAACAATTCAACTCATACTTTCAAACCAATATTGTACTTGTATAAAGGTCATTTAGACTTGTAAATTAGGGCACATAAAAAATATTTCAGCTTTAAACTAGTTTTTTAAAAAGAATAAGCTTACTTTCAAAAGATCATATAATGTTTGTCTAAAATTGTGAAGCACTACTGATCTGGTTAGGGGAGTTATGTATAAAGAGACCTCTTAAATAATTTAGGGCCAGTATAAGACTGAAATCCTTGGAAGTTTGATGTTATTTTAAGGTGTTGTCCAAATTTGAAGCCAGTCAAGACTGTAATTTGCCATTCTGTTTTTGCAAAACTTTATATATAAAAGTCTGTGCATTGAATGTTTGTGTGCGTAATTTCTATTTGAAAGGTACGCCAAAAATGATGTTACCTAATCTGACGTCATCTGTGGGTATATGTATACATGTCTTTTGTTTTATTCATACCTGATAACTAATATATAAGAGGTTAACAAGTTGAAACACATATTTGTCACATACCATCAACACAAGTGTTGTGTAAATAACAAGTCATTTATTAAAGCTACATGGTATGATCATTTTCACGAATTCGGCCATCTAATCCCAAAAAATAACATTTGGTTACAACTTAAAGCATTCAATCCGCGTCAGCCATTTTGATGTTGCTAATGATGTCATTTGCAGTTAAAGATGGTGCGTGAAACCTGTTGTGTATGACCTTCCTTTAAAAACCTTTATCATAAAAATATAAACGTTATGTAAGGTTTGTAATAAAAGTGTTTACATTTTACAAATAATGATCTTGAATGATACATGTTCACCATAATATGAGGCAGACATAATTAGATTGTTATGCTGATTCCCCCACCTACCCTCAATATGTGCTTCCAATTATCTCTCTGCATTTATATAATATGCTGCTACACGGTGTTAAACAGATATACAGTGATAACCAGCTTTACTGGGTAATCCAGTTATTTGGAAAATATGCATAAATTGATTTTTCAAAAGCAGAAATTTCATTTTGATGTGAAAATAAGTCATGGAATCTGTATCTAGAGAAATTCTGATATATCTGTTGTTGTGTTTAGTACTTAAATGGGTTTACAAGGTAAAGGTTTTAATGTCTGCAAATTATGTGTCAAGAGTGTTGGATGTTATATCAGTTTTGTTTATTTTATTTTTTGAATAGTAATTTTGTTTCAGCCAAAGCCTTCGTCATTATTATGATTAAGAAATGTTTACACAGGAATTGTTTTTTTTTTAGCTCACCTGATTGCCCAGGTGAGCTTTAAGGATCGGTCTTTGTCTGTCGTCCGTCCGTCCGTTGTCCACATTGGTTTGTAAACACTCTAGAGGCCACATTTCTTGTCCGATCTTCATGAAACTTGGTCAGAAGATTTGTCCCAATGATACCTCGATCCAGTTCGAAACTGGGTCATGCTGGGTCAAAAACTAGGTCACTAGGTAAAAAAAAAGAAAAACCTTGTTAACACTGTAGAAGTCACATTTCATGCCCAATCTTCATGTAACTTTGTCAAAATGTTTGTCTTAATGATATGTTGGTTGAGTTCAAAAGTGGTTCCGGTCCGTTGAAAAACATGGACCAGGTCAAAGCTTGACCTTGTTTATCTCTAACCACAAAGCACGCAGCTTTGATATTTGATATGTGACAAAGATTGTTAAAATCATGCCACTGGGCAAGCTCATTTCACAGGTGAGCGATCTAGGGCCATCTTGGCCCTCTTGTTTTAGTTTTGTTTATACCATATTCATGTTCAAGACAGAAGTTTTTAGTTTTTCACATTTGTTTTACAAATAGCTCTATTTGTCAGACAAAGTTATTTCATATGTCATAATTATCAGTAATAGTGCTGATGTCCAAGGCGGTACCTGAAATTTAATTATTTTCTGAGTTTGGAAAAAAAGATATCATATAACCATAGGTGTGGAACATGCACAATTGGATCTTAATGTCAGGAAGAGAAGACTAGTTCATTTGTGTAACCATGTTATTTGTACATGTATATACCGGTATGTTTCATAAGACATTTAATGATCAGCATGAAATACATTTTTTCTTTCTGTGTAGTTTTTCAGTCAGTTATTGTTGTATCAGGTATTTGAGATTACATTTAATCTGTTGAGTTGAAATCTATTTGAGCCAGTCTGTGGGAAAACAGGGTTTAATACATGTTGGTAAAGTATCGTCCAAGATAAGCTTTTTCCATAAATCAGAAGTTTGTGTTCATGATTCATCTGTACAGACAGGCCTTCTCGGACGAAACTTTATTCTAATGCATGTAGCCGGGTTATTCCAGAGCATGGCTAATTTATTTAAGTTCAATTACTTTGAAAGCCGAATTCTTATTGATTCTATTTCGAGTCCATTTTTCAGGGTAGAACCACTACTTGGTTAAATCTGTTTGGAAGTCACACACTGTTTACTTATGGTGATTTATTTACACTGAAGTATTTTAAACAACAACTTTCCTGTGCATGTACTGTTTTTCCATGCCTGTCTTGTTATCATCTGCATGGAGTAGGAGGCATTAAGCATTGCACTTGTCCGTCCGTCTGTCAAATCATCAGTATGTCCAGAAGATTGTGTTTTCAACTCATTATTAACCCATATATGCCTAGTGGACTCTCCCATCCTTCTAAATTGGATCAATTTATTTCCAAAATTAGGGATGTCTAGTATATTTATTTCTATATTAAGAATATTTCTTACAGAAATTCCTTTAAGCAAACCGCGCAGACACTGATGAGACGCCCCATCATGCGGCGTCTCATCTGGGTCTACGCGGTTTGCCAAGGCCTTTTTTCTAGACGCTAGGCATACATGGGTTAACTGCTGGGTAAATTTCATTCAAACTTCACAGTTGAATTGCCTTAATTTGTTTATGATTGGATATGAAGGAATTTTGGCTTCAACAATTAAGTTTTGGCAGAATGATGGCACGTTGTCAGTTTTTCCACTACAGAATATATAGTCCAAAATTGTGTGTTTTCAACTCCTCTACAATTCCTCTCCAATCCCCTAAATTGGTAGATGTTTGTTTAGAAAGGAATCATGTCTGCCAAGTTATGGCATAATTATGGCCATTTGTATTTGTGTCAACTGTAGAATATATTGTGGGTTTGTCTGTTTCCATGCATGTGTAGAGGGGGCATCAATGTACTTGACACATTTTAAATAAATCAGGGTTCTCAATAAGAGCCGGCCTTCGGCTGTTTGTAATCAGATTTTGGCCGGTTGAAAATTGCGCAGATTCGGAAAAAACAAATTTAAGACCAAAAAAACTAGCAGTTCGACCGAAAATGGTCGCCATTTTACTATTGCACAATCAATAATCCGGGTCATTGGAAAGCTTAACTTTGTATTTAACAATAGGAAGCGTCATTATGATACGGAGCATGGGTTGCATAGCACTATATTTTCTGACAATTTTGTAATTTTCTAGCAACAAACTAACAGTCCTCGTGCATTTCATGTAACACGTGCGAAAATAAGAAACATATAGTAACTGATTTGAACCATTATATGTCTGTAAAAACTTACATTAATACAATTAAATAAATTCCCTTGATACATGTAATTGTTTTTATTTAATAGTTCACACCAATTTTGACATTCTTTGTTTGAGCATTTTTAACGCAGTGTTTAATTGCCCCTTTGTTCATCACAAACTGATTATCTCGATATGATCGGATACTGTCCAGGAAATAACAAACAAAACATGGTGTCATAAACTTTGGGACCTATACTTGGGTCCCTCCATAAACCACATGTTGCAGACAACAATTTATGATACCATTATGTCATCTCTTGGCATATTGAGCAGTCATTAAAGCCAAATTTTAAAGCCAAACACTTAAAAGTTGCTTCAATAAAACATGTTAACATTTTTTTTAAATGAACACATTTGTCCGAAATGGATTAACAGAAACTATATGGTGTATAGATATTAGCCACTTTAATCATAATAATAAAGTGTTTAATAACTATAAATTAAAAATATTGTAACTGTTGCTTCAATANAATAGTGAAACTGTTGCTTCAATAAAACATGTTTTTTTTTAATGAACACATTTGTCCTCAATGGATTAACAGAAACTATATAGTGTATAGTTAATAACTATAAATTAAAATATTGTACAAATTTACTGCCACACAATTAACGTATTAAACAGGTACCGGCAAATGTAAATTCCACGTGTATTGATTGCATTTTACTGCAGTTTAGCAAACGCCATCAGGAAAACAAGCAATCACGTTTGATCACAATAGGGGTAAAAAAAATACTTGCGTAAAAGAAATAAGATATATTATAGATTTATTGTATAATAACATGCTAGATTGTATCACTCCTTATCACTAATAAAGAGATTTCAATATACCTCCAAAGTCAGTTCTATTTGCATAATATGCGTTTTTTTCAATTTGTATGCTTAAATGTATTAATATTGCTATTCAATGTAAACGAAACGAAAATTCATTTAATGTAAAAAAACATTACCACAATATTAAAATATTTTAATGTATTCCGCGTTTTTTGGGCTTTGTTTTATAATTGATTCAATGCACCTCTTACACTTTAGATCGCTGATGAAAAAGAACAAAATCACATCTTCACCACTTTAATATAATTATAATCAAATTATTATATGTGGTATTATATTTGAAATATCATTTATTAAAGTCTTACTTAAAGAAAAAATACGGCTAATTTATAGTTTTGTTATGTGAAATTGTCAGTTTTTAGTCTTCCGACCACCTTTACTCTGATGCTAATAAATAATTAGTATTTTTACAAAGAGGAAATTGTATTTATGAATATACATTTATTTGTACCAAATATGTTATATTTGGACTATAATTAAGTTTTAAATGTTTATATTGGATTGTTTTTATTGATTGATTGACTTAACAAACGCCCTTTAGGGGCCTTTATACATGTTTTACGTTACTGCAACCAGTACTTTTTGCCAACCAGTCAGTGCGCACGCGCGGAAAATCCAGAATGTTAACAATAACAATCAACTGGTCTATAGTATCGTGATAACAATACTGTGAAAAAAAAAGGCTGAACAAACATTTATGTTATACCTTTTGACAAATTTGAATAATCAGTATAGCTTGCTTAGTTAACATAAAAGTTAACAGAATGAAGAAATGTTTTTATCTGTACATGCACATGTCCGTATGACCCGATAGCTTGTCCGGCCTGTTACTCACGTATAGGCAAGTTTGACACAAATGATTACCATGTAGAGACAACTTGTCACAAAAAACTACCATAGCTCTTACCGTAAAGGTAAAAATTAAAGGTCAAAGCAAAAAAGCTCCATTATCGCAATTGCCGATTTGCACCACGTTGCAAACGGTGGTTTGTATTAACACTATTTGTGATCTTTAGTTCTGGGCGTGGGATATTAATAACTGTAAGTGACTTAGCGGAGCTGGGCTTGCGAATCATAATGTCCTTTCAACAATTAACTCAACATACAATTTCTAAACAATACCAAGTATGTAGATATGTTGTTATACAGGAAACCTTGATTATTATAACAGTCGGGGAAACTATAATGTAAAAAAAGAGTCTGTTGTCATGACAACTTGTATATCAGATATCATAGATAACAACAACACAAAAATATACCAGGGTTTGTTTTCTTCCTTAAGACAAAAATGTTAAGCATAGTTCAAGTATAATAATTTAATGTTGTTTTATTTCAATTAATCACAATATCATCTAGCCCAGTATGTCACTAACAAAACTATTCACTGATGAACACATAAAATAAATAAAGAGACATTCATTTGTTTTTGATAGGGGCAAGTGAAATGCTGTGCATAAAACATTTATTCTGTTAATTATTAAACTTAAATAACTGTTTACTATGCACACCAACTCACTTGCCCCTCATTGTCAACTTAAGAAACATGAGAGCTGAAAAATGTGAATCACTAAGAAAAAATTGTCAGTCATAATTTTTTGCACAAATGTCTTAAACAAGCGTTCCACCTACAAAAATAGCTGTCACAAAAAACACTTCACAAATTGAGAGGAAACTTTGACACAATGATCTTAGTTTAAGTCTGGAAACTTGCAAGTCTACTGTGATCTGGGTAGACAGACACTTGCAAAAAAAAATTCTGATCTAGTTTGGCAAACACTTGCAAATCTTCTGCTAAATACTTCGGCAAACACTTGCAAATCTTTTCTATAAAAGGAGTGTGGAAGCTTGTCCGGTCTACTGTGGCACAGCCTGGGCCTGCTGTTGCATGATTTCCAGGGCGCGGAGGTTGGTCTGCACGTTGCTCAGGTTCTGTTGCCAGCGCAGCAGGTTCTGGTGCAGCGTCTGCCAGTGCTGGCGCCCGAACGTGCGGTGCATGGTGGCCGTGATGATCACCTTGTGCTGCAGCTGGTCGATCTTCACCTGCACAGCCCGAGTTCTTACCACTGAAACAAATATTATAAGATTAAATCGGTTTTTGAATCCAATGTATTTTTTTTTCGTTTCAGATGGCTCCAAATCTGTCTTTGTCTTTACTTTGAGAACATTGTATAACTGGATAGCTATGTCTCCATGCAAGCTTGCTATATTTTTAATTTCATCAGTATTGGTCGATGCAAACTGAAGTTATTGACCTGAAACATCCTCTTTGCCATTTTCTATCTTTAGTAACAGTGACCTTGACCTTGTGCAGTTGCCAGGGGTGTGATTTAAGAACCAACTCAAGGGAGGAAAATGCCCTACCCCTCTTACAGGGTTCAATAAAACTCTTCATTTGTGCATAGATCTTACAAGGTTTATAACTATTTGTTAAATAAGTTTGGCATTGAAAGGGTAGAAATCAGATGAAAGGAGGAAAAATAACACCCCTTTCAGCACATACCATGGAAGTGCACATACCATCGATAATGAAGACCTCCACGTCATCCTCATTCAGGTCCATTTCCTTTTGTATGCTCTCATAGTCGATCTCCTTCCTCGTCTCGGCCATCTGCATAAACGTCAGCAGACGCATCTTACGCAGGTTCTCATCATGGGACAGACCTGCAAGTGTATAACAACATTGATGGTAAATGTAAAATGATTACAGGTAGGGCTTCTATTGTAACAGGATTTAAGAACAAGAGGGCCATCAGGCCCTAAGGCGCTCACCTGAGAGCAAAAGGAACTAGACTATTCTGAAAAAATGCCAGCTAATTCATGAAGATTGGACCAAAAAAGTGACTTTTAAGATGTTTTTTTTTATATATTTGACCTAGTGACCTAGTTTTTGAGCTCATATGACCCAGTTTCAATCTCTGCCAAGATTTCATTGGGACAAATGTTCTGACCAAGTTTCATGAAGATTTGCCAATAAATGTGGCTATTATATAGCGTCAACAAGTTTTCACTATAGCCATATAAGGACGACTGCCCCCCCCCCGGGGGCCATGTTTTTCAATGAATCATAGCCATTTTCAAACCCAGCCGAGCTATTGTTAGAACAAATGTTCTGATCAAGTTTCATTAAGATTGGATAAAAAATGTGACTTCTAGAGTGTTAACAAGGTTTTACTATAGCCATATAAGGAAAACTGCCACGCCCCCTGGCAGCCATGTTTTTTAACCAACCGGAACCATTTTCGAACTTGTCCAAGATATTATTGGGACACATGTTCTGACCAAGTTTCATGAAGATTGGACAATAAATGTGACCTCTATAGTGTTAACAAGGTAAATGTTGACACCGCACGACGGACGACGGACAAAAGGCGATCACAATAGCTCACCATGAGCACGTTGTGCTCAG
Organism: Dreissena rostriformis; assembly: GCA_007657795.1. Lineage (NCBI taxonomy): Eukaryota > Metazoa > Mollusca > Bivalvia > Myida > Dreissenidae > Dreissena > Dreissena rostriformis. The sequence goes on along the minus strand of VMBQ01002092.1, from coordinate 34,974 downwards.
GTGAGCTAAAAATGTAAAATCAAGGTTTATGCTTCCTTCTTAATCATGTGCTGGATAAATGGCCAAAACAAATTTATTTAACATGAAGCAAAGTTTACATATGACAATTTCTTCCCCTATTTATGTTTTGTTTATAAATAATTCCCCAAAATGGAAGTCTAGGCTGTTTCCCCACATCAGGAAAAATGCCCTGTAAATGAAGCAAAATGCTGGAAGTAAAATATGATTAAAAGGAAGTACTGAAGTATGACAGATTTGAAGGGAAATGTATGACTGCATAAAGAACAAGAGATGTGTTTGTCAGAAGCACAATGCCCCCTACTGCGCCGTTTTGAAAAAAAAAGAAAAAAAGAAGACCTTTGACCTTGAAGGATGACCTTGACCTTTCACCACTCAAAATGTGCAGCTCCATGAGATACACATGCATTTTATTATTATTATTTTTTTACCTTTGACCTTGAAGGATGACCTTGACCTTTCACCACTCAAAATGTGCAGCTTCATGAGATACACATGCATGCCAAATATCAAGTTGCTATCTTCAATATTGCAAAAGTTATGACCAAGGTTAAAGTTTTCGGACGGACACACAGATGGATGGACAGACGGACTGACAGTTCAACTGCTATATGCCACCCTACCGGGGGCATACAAATGTAGAAGTAGAAAACTCGTATGAAATATTTGTATGAAGGGTGGAAATGAAATCAAGATTTTCCACATGACTTATTGGATATCTCCCATTACTTAAGCACAGTGACTGCCTACACAAAACATAAAACTATAATGTGTAACAACATAGTTCAATACCTAAAGAAACACAAACATTAAGTTAAATTAGAGTGTATGTAAAATGTATGAAGGGTGAAAATGAAGTCAAGATTTTCCACTTGACTCCTTGGATATCTCCCATTACTCTTGCACTTCCAAGTGTTGACACATAAAATACAAAGAGAATGTGTTACAACTTAGTGCAAAATAGACAACAATTTAGTAAAATTAAAATGTATGCCAATGTATGAGGAGTGAAAAAGAATCTAAGATTGTCCACTAAACTCCTTGCAAATGTACCATTAATCTAGAACTTGAACTAAATACACAACAAACAAGAGATGTGTTTGTCAGAAACACAATGCCCCCGTACTGCGCCGCTTTGAATTTTATTTGTTGATTATATCCCTTTAAAAATTATTACTTCCCTTGTGAAAATGATCTGTACCTGCCAAATGATAANAAATAAATTTCCTTGATACATGTAATCGTTTTTATTTAATAGTTCACAACAATTTTGACATTCTTTGTTTGAGCATTTTTAACGCGGTGTTTAATTGCCCCTTTGTTCATCACAAACCGATTATCTCGATATGATCGGATACTGTCCAGGAAACAACAAACAAAACATGGTGTCATAAACTTTGGGACCTATACTTGGGTCCCTCCATAAACCACATGTTGCAGACGACAATTAATGATACCATTATGTCATCTCTTGGCATATTGAGCAGTCATTAAAGCCAAATTTTAAAGCCAAAATACTTAACAGTTGCTTCAATAAAACACGTTATTTTTTTTTTTAATGAAAACATTTGTCTGAAATGGATTAACAGAAACTATATGGTGTATTGATATTAGCCAGTTTAATCATAATAATAAAGTGTTTAATAACTATAAATTTTAAATAGTGAAACTGTTGCTTCAATAAAACATGTTTTTTTTTAATGAACACATTTGTCCTCAATGGATTAACAGAAACTATATAGTGTATAGTTAATAACTATAAATTAAAATATTGTACAAATTTACTGCCACACAATTAACGTATTAAACAGGTACCGGCAAATGTAAATTCCACGTGTATTGATTGCATTTTACTGCAGTTTAGCAAACGCCATCAGGAAAACAAGCAATCACGTTTGATCACAATAGGGGTAAAAAAAATACTTGCGTAAAAGAAATAAGATATATTATAGATTTATTGTATAATAACATGCTAGATTGTATCACTCCTTATCACTAATAAAGAGATTTCAATATACCTCCAAAGTCAGTTCTATTTGCATAATATGCGTTTTTTTCAATTTGTATGCTAAAATGAATTAATATTGCTATTCAATGTAAACGAAACGAAAATTCATTCAATGTAAAAGAACATTACCACAATGATAAAATATTTTAATGTATTTCGCGTTTTTAGGGCTTTGTTTTATAATTGATTCAATGCACCTCTTACACTTTCGATCGCTGATGAAAAAGAACAAAATCACATCTTCACCACTTTAATATAATTATAATCAAATTATTATATGTGGTATTATATTTGAAATATCATTTATTAAAGTCTTACTTGAAGAAAAAATACGGCTAATTATAGTTATGTTATGTGAAATTGTCAGTATATATTTAGTCTTCCGACCACCTTTACTCTGATGCTAATAAATAATTAGAATTTTAACAAAGAGGAAATTGTATTTATGAATATACATTTATTTGTACCAAATATGTTATATTTGCACTATAATTAAGTTTTAAATGTTTATATCGGATTGTTTTTATTGATCGATTGACTTAACAAACGCCCTTTATACATGTTTTACGTTACTGCAACCAGTACTTTTTGCCAACCAGTCAGTGCGCATGCGCGGAAAATCCAGAATGTAAACAATAACAATCAACTGGTCTATTAACTGTTTTTTTCTTTTGAACATGTTTTTTTGTGTTTTTTTCGACCACCCGATGGACCATTTCAAAAATATTTTTGTAAACCAATAAAAAAAAAGTCGTGGCCTTAGTTAAAAAAGCTAAAATTCATAAAATGCACAAAAAAATGCTAAAATTTAAAGCCTAGTTGGGGGGGGGGCATGCCCCTGGACCCCCCTAGACGGCCTGTTGGTTTCACATTTTGGCCTGTTGCCTCAAAACTTATTGAGAACCCTGCATTTAAAGTTAACTGTTTGCTTTTAGTTGTTTAAACCATACATATTCAAATTAAGAGGCTGATTTAAAAATAATTTATTGCAAGATTGTTAATTTGATTTTGTAAACAATAATCACTAAGGACGTTTGGCCATTGCAGTAGGTAGTATATCTTGTCAATGTCAAGCTGACACTCCTGGTCATCACAAAATGAAGTTAAAGTACGAGTAATTCATGCAGATACAGAAGCCTCGTATTTTACTGTAGCACAAGTTCGTTATTATGTTTTTTTTGCACCCGATATGTGATCTGAAGAGCTTGGCAAATTTAATCATTATTTCTATTTTTCCAGTTCTAAGTGTGCAATACTTTATTGTTGGTTGTTGCTTTTTACATTAGGAAATTCTCTGCTTGCTTGCTTTTTTTACTGTAGAAACATGATTTTTTCAAATACTAAAAGAAATTGGGACTCTAGTTTTAGATATAAATGGTTCGTGTTTTACATTTATCTGTGTTTTCTACCACAATAGACACAATTTTCCTATGTATTTATTTCAATAATTGCGTGCATGTAAAAGAAATGATTGTGACTAGCATGTTTCCATAGCAACAGCATCTTACATCTGTTTTTTGAATGATAGACGAAATCTGTGTAAAAATGCCATTTAAGTATTGTACATATTTCTTATTGCTGTTTTTTGTTTTATATGTGTTACCATTCAAGTATTTGTTGTCATTGTCTTTAAATATTGTATGTACCTTTGCATTTACAGAGGTTCAATTCTTCAATCAGTTTTAGCTCACCTCAGCAGAACGTACTCATGGTGAGCTTTTGTGACCGCCTTTGTCATTCATTTGTCATTAAATTAAAAAAATTGCCTTGTGAACATTGAAGAGGTCATATTTAATCGTCATGAAACTTGATCAGAACAATTTGTCCCAAATATATCTTGAAAAAGTTCGAAACCAGGTCATGTGAGATGTTAAAAATTGGGTCAAATTAAATAAACTGTTGAACATTCTACAGGCCACATTTATTTCCTGATCTTCATGAAGCTTGGTCAGAATATTCGTCCCAATCATATCTGGTATGAGTTTGAAACTGGTTCATGTTGGGTCAAAAACAAGGTCACCCGGTCAGATTATTAACAGCTTGTGAGTCCTCTAGAGGCCACATTTATTGCCCAATCTTAATCGATTTGGTCAAAACATTTGTCAAAATGATACCTTAGGGAAGTTCAAAACTAGGTCGTGCGAGTTAAACAATTAGATCATTAGGTTGGGTTGGATAAAAAAAGTAGGTCACTTGGTCAAATTTGAAATAAATCTTTTGAACACTCAAAGGCCACATTTATTACCAAATCTTCATGAAACCTGGTCGGAACATTTTGTCCCAATAATATATGCGCCGAGTTTAAAGCTGGTTCATTTGGGTTCAAAAACTATGGCACTAGATCAAGGGGTTGGTGGTCCCTGCATTCCTGGAGGATATGTTCAGCCGTTTGGTCGGCTTCTCCACAGGGCCTTTGTGGAAATGGCACTAGGTGGAATCTCTTGTGCATGTAGTACTTGAAACTTTAACGGATATGCCTAATGTTGATTCAAAGGATTTGAAATCATGTTGACTCAATTCTGTAGTTGCCAATTGAATGGCAAGCATGCACATAATGGTGCTGTATTTGCATTTCATTAATTACATTGTGAATTCCATTACTGCTGCTTCTTACAATAATAATTTTCCAATTATCTCAAAGCTGTTGTCAATGTTGATTCAATAAAAAACTACTATAATAACTATTTATTTGACAACTATTTATTTACAAGGGTAATAATGTTATTAATAGTTATTCTCTGTTTAAGAACTTGTTTGCATTCAACAAGAAATCCTTGTTGTTTTGTTTTAAAAATGATTTTGAAATTCAGAAAATCTCAACCACTTCACACGAAACAACACGTTTCTGCAGCATATATGTTGTAGCTGCGCTTACTATGATTTGTAACCAGATTGCAAATGTTTTAATGTAGACAATGATTCAGAGCTATAGCCAAATACTGATGCTTTTTGGTTTATTTGAATGGAGAAGTTGTGATTGTTTTTTTTAAATTTCATTTTTGTAAGTGCTTTTTTATTTTTTATTTTTGAAATTACTGTTGAACGTTTTTGTTAAGACCAGTAATACATTAAAACATGTTTGATGTTCTTTGACAAACATAATTGAAACACCTGTTGTAATTGTTATTACCAGCGATCAGTTATGCCTACAGATAATGTTATGTTGTTGGTCATACATTGTTGTTTAGCCCAGATATCATTTCAGAATATTTTAATTCTTACTTGCTGATATTGGGATACCTGGGTTTGAATGCTGACTTGTTTGATTATTGTGTGTTTGTGTCCTTATGTATGTCATTATCATAGAATCTTGGCAGTTATCTGTACTAGTGTATGTGTTGCTTATTTATTTAAATATTAATATGAACTATTGATAACAATGCCTGTGATATCCATCTTTGTGTCTAGATAAAACATATAAGGTTATTTATTGTTCTGTGCCATGGTTTGTACTGATCCGGGTCATTAATGTCAGATTATTAGGTGTAAATCTATTGAATCTAGAGTGGCCTATAGAGATAAAAGTCACATTTGACACTGATATGGTTTAATTTTGAGTAAGCCTCAACAATAAATCATGTATAGAATATTTCATTTTAAAGAATATTTTACATTATTATATATTAAGGGTTTTATCTTAAAGGCATTTTAATATACCACATAACAGTTGTACAATGGCTTCCTGGTATTTCAAGTGTGACTATTGTCATTTAATAACATCATTACATGCATACATTTAGAACATAAAAAGACAATCTAGATTATTGCTTTTATCATACCACTACATTGATATCTGCCTGATATAAAGGTTCCTGATATAATTTTACGCTCTACTGGCCAAAGGCCAGAAGAGCTTATGTCATGGCGTGGTTTCCGTCTGTCCGTGCGTCCGTAAGACTTTTTCTTGTTTACGCGATAAACTCCACAGTTTTCATCCAATTCTTTTCAAACTTGTTAAGTGTCTTTTTATTAATGAGGACTCGAACCCTATTGAAAACGGGTTACATCAGACCGTCCGTCCGTCCGTCCGCGCGTGCGTTAGACTTTTACTTGTTTACGCGATAAACTCCACAGTCTTCATCCGATTCTTTTCAAACTTCTTCAGTGTCTTTATATTAATGAGGACTCGAACCCTATTGAAAATGGGTTACACAGAGAAAAAAGTCCACAATTATCTCACCTTGAATTTTCCATTGGTCCGAGGCATTTAAGTAGGTTGTTTAATTGGTTGCAATTATTAATTTAAAATAAAATAAAATATAAGCCATCTGATAATTCATTTGGCAAGGATGAAAGGATTTGTGTTTTTAGTATTCCCTTGCATGTTGACTTTCCATTCCATTGACATTCCAGCCAATAGAGCGATTCAGGCCTTCATGGGCCTCTTGTTCATATCACATCAACATAGTTTATATCAGTCAATGTTTAGAGGTAGGTCATGTTACTTGGGATCAACTATTAAGCCATAATTTTGGTGAAATAGAATCAGATTAAACAAAACTAACAATTTGATACCAAGATGTAATATATTTTAGATACAAAAAGCAACAAAAATATTTTACAAATATTAAGCGCATGTGCTCATGACATCATGATTTACACGTCTAACGTCATTCAACATATTCATTCCCGCTAAAATCAACTGTTGTGGCGATTATATTTCATTATATCTTTTAAAATGGGGAGGTATGATAAACAGAAAAACAGGTAACTTCCCTATTGTTTTGTAATATATATCAGACTCAGCACTAATACAATAATGGATAGGCAATCCACGCTGTTATTGTATTCTAAGCCACACCTAATATATATCATAACGATAGGGCAGTAACCTGTTATTCTTTATATATTTATTCATCTATAAAAAAATAGATTACCTTGACAGATGAAGAAAGCAGTTAGAAAAAAATAGTTCTTTGATTCCATGTAATCATTATTAAGTTTTCTTTTCAAAGAAGGGAAAAAATATGGCCTTATCCATGTCTGAGCTAATGATGACCTCATGAACGAAACTTGAATGTGTTTCCTCAAAAATCTTATTAAATTTTAGTTAAAATCGAGTCCTATAGTATATAAAATAGATGGATATGATAATTATGTTCCTTCAATAAAAGAGTTGTTCAAGATACAAGATAAATACATCAATTACTGGAACTAAGAAATCCTACATAATGGTGCTGATTACTTGTTTATGATCCTTCACAAAATCTCTTGCTATTTAAATCTGCTGTATACTATGATGATTATATATCTGGGAATTTCATGAAATAACAGAAAACTTTTCTTTATAGACAAATCAATGTCAAGTATTTAAATGAAGATATACTAAAAATACAGTGGCACTCGTTTTTCAGTGCATATTATATTTGAACAGAGTCATACATCTATGAAAAACTGTCATTAAAAAGAAAGCATGGTTGGTGTTATTGAATTCAAAGGGTTTTTGCTCTTAAGTTACTTCTTCTGCCAATAAAACGCCAATGTAAAGGGAACTACATTAATTGTAATTTGTCTAATGATCATCCGAGTCACTTGACTTCTGCAGTAACAACAAATGAAAATGGATGTTGTTTTTTGTCTGCAACCAGACAGGAACATTTCTCGTGTCATTAATTATCATTTCTTTGATCAATTTTGGTTAAACTGAATTAAATAGAGTATATATTTTATATTCAATTAAAACCATTATATCCCTGACATGTCTAGAGAACATATGTAAGAACACCTACAAAGTCTGCATGGTCCATGCAATAATGTAGCTTGCGCGGCATCAAACACACATTCAGTTTAAAGCGTTTGCAGTGGCAGAAGGCATTGTTGTGGAGCAGGTATGGTGTCTAGCCATCAGGAGGTCTCTGATTCTTTCCCCTTTTGGAGCGTTCACAGTCGGTCAGTCAACGATTGTAAGATGTAGCAAGGATATCAACTAGTGAGACTCGGGTAGACAGTTCCTTCATTATACAATGAACGCAGATAGCATAATTATTGTGACACTTATGTATGCACACGTTACTATGCTCGAGACTATTCAGACACGTTGGTAACTGACATTTTTTTATATAGTTTACTAGATGAACGACTCTACCGACAATTAATATTAATGAACTACGTGACGCAAATTTGTTTTCCCTGTAAGACCGGTTGAGCAATAGGTGTATGTTTTTTGGGTAGTCGATTAAAAATGGGATGGATATCAAATAAGGGAATAACAAAAAGAAATACTCTTATTATGAAGCCAAGAAAAATGATTAGGTTCACAATTTGTGTCCCCTAAACTGCACAATATAAATTGAACATAATCTCTAAAAGACTAAAACCACACAATCCTATTTTATCGCGTGAGTGTTACGACAATCCATGTATTGAGGCATGTATTGAATAACTGGAAAACTAGTTGAAATATTCTATAATTAAACACATATGTTTCAAAGTCTAACTTGTTTGAAACGGATGACTTTCATTAGCATCAGAGAGCATTAAGCATATTGTTTTAGAATCATCTCATACCCTTGCACAGTCATGTCTCTCTTTTTTCAGAAATCTTAATGAAATTTCATCTTCATCTTTCAGAAAATTTCCAACAATGCCAAAGATCACAGTCAGTGTCAATGGGGTGCAGAAGTTGCTATCCAATCTTAAACCAGACAAGGCAGCAGGTCCGGACAACATCAAACCTCTTGTTTTAAAAGAATTAAGCTCACAAATTTCTCCACTAATTACACTCTTTTTTCAGAAATCCTTAGACTCCGGAATTCTCCCGAAAGTATGGACATCTGCAAATGTAAAACCGCTGTTCAAGAAAGGGAACAAAGAAGACCCAGCAAATTACAGAACTATCTCTCTCACCTGTATGTTGTGTTAATACTTAGAGCACATAGTTTCATCTAATCTTTCAGCTCATTTCAATAAATATAACATACTTTATGACTTACAGCATGGCTTCAGAGAAAAGCGTTCCTGCGAAACACAACTTCTACAACTCATTGATGACCTGGCACTAAAAATGACAACTGGACAACAAACTGATCTAATATTGCTTGATTTCAGCAAAGCGTTTGACAAAGTGAACCACCTTAAACTGCTATTCAAATTACAGGAACATGGTGTGGATAAAGCTACTCTCTCATGGATCAAATCATTCCTTATAGGTCGTACTCAACGTGTTGCTCTAGATGGAGAAACATCATCCGAAGTACCAGTGACTTCCGGGGTACCACAAGGGTCTGTGCTTGGTCCGTTACTTTTTCTTCTTTATATAAATGACTTACCTCAATCTATTACTTCTCAAGTTCGCTTATTTGCAGATGACACTGCCGTATACCTTACAATCAACAATATGCATGACTGTCATACTCTACAAGAAGATCTAGATAAACTAATGAAATGGGAACAACTTTGGGACATGGAGTTCAACCCAAGTAAATGCCAAGTATTAAACATAACCAGAAATAAATCAAAACTTTCTTTTAATTACAGACTGCATGGACAAATATTAGAAACTGTTGACAATGCAAAATACTTAGGCGTGGACATTTCAAAAGACCTTTCCTGGAACACCCATATAAATAGAATTACAAATAACGCTAATAAATCTCTTGGTTTTCTCCGCAGGAACATACAGACAAGAAATTCCAACATTCGCCAGCTCGCATACAAGACCATAGTTAGACCACAGGTTGAATATGCTTCTTCCGTATGGAGTCCTCACACATTACAAAATATACAAAAAATTGAAAATGTACAGCGTCGAGCAGTCCGCTGGGTCAAGCATAACTATTCCCCATATGACAGTGTCACCTCCATGCAACAGGAACTTGGTTGGCAGACCCTACAAGACAGACGATATGACACTAAATTAATCATCTTTTTCAAAATTATCCAGGGTTTAGTGGCTGTGCCCCTACCATCATATATCGAGAGACCCACCAGATTCACTCGTCACATGCACCTCCTCTCCTACAGACAGATCCATACCA
>VMBQ01002092.1:0-23096 GCA_007657795.1 Dreissena rostriformis | reverse complement strand
ATCTCAAGTCAGACTCAAATCTTATGGTATATCTCAAGTAAGACTGAATACTTATGGTATATATCAAGTAAGACTCAACTCTTATGGTATATCTCAAGTCAGACTCAACATTTATGGTATATCTCAAGTCAGACTAAACTCTTATGGTATATCTCAAGTCAGACTCAAATCTTATGGTATATCTCAAGTAAGACTGAATACTTATGGTATATATCAAATAAGACTCAACTCTTATGGTATATCTCAAGTCAGACTCAACATTTATGGTATATCTCAAGTCAGACTAAACTCTTATGGTATATCTCAAGTCAGACTCAAATCTTATGGTATATCTCAAGTAAGACTGAATACTTATGGTATATATCAAATAAGACTCAACTCTTATGGTATATCTCAAGTCAGACTCAACATTTATGGTATATCTCAAGTCAGACTCAAATCTTATGGTATTTCTCAAGTCAGACTGAACACTTATTGTATATATCAAATAAGACTCAACTATTATGGTATATCTCAAGTCAGACTCAACATTTATGGTATATCTCAAGTCAGACTCAAATCTTATGGTATATCTCAAGTCAGACTGAACACTTATTGTATATATCAAATAAGACTCAACTCTTATGGTATATCTCAAGTCAGACTCAACATTGATGGTATATCTCAAGTCAGACTCAACATTTATGGTTTATCTCAAGTCAGACTCAAATCTTATGGTATATCTCAAGTAAGACTGAATACTTATGGTATATATCAAATAAGACTCAACTCTTATGGTATATCTCAAGTCAGACTCAACATTTATGGTATATCTCAAGTAAGACTCAACATTTATGGTATATCTCAAGTCAGACTCAACATTTATGGTATATCTCAAGTCAGACTCGACACTTATGGTATATCTCAAGTCAGACTCAACAATTATGGTATATCTCAAGTGAGACTGAACAATTATGGTATATCTCAAGTCAGACTCAACACTTATGGCATTTCTCAAGTCAGACTGAACAATTATGGTATATCTCAAGTCAGACTGAACAATTATGGTATATCTCAAGTCAGACTGAACAATTATGGTATATCTCAAGTCAGACTGAACAATTATGGCGTATCTCAAGTCAGACTGAACGATTATGGTATATCTCAATTCAGAATCAACACTTATGGCATATCTCAAGTCAGACTCAAAGCGCATGGTATATCTCAAGTCAGACTCAAAGCGTATGATATATCTCAAGTCAGACTAAACATGTATGGTATATCTCAAGTCAGACTCTTTATTCATGTCAGCCTTGTTTAAGGAATGTCTGGCCATCCAGTCAGTGTTCCACTCAGTATATTTTTCTACCATAAAATGTCCTATTTTTATCGGTGATCTTTTTCGGCGTAGCTGTCTTATCAAGGTTTTGACCTTTGATGAACTTTGTTAATGTCCAGTGATATGTTGAGAAAATTTCCTGACAATAGGTTCGAATGAATAAATGGCATTTGCGCATTTTTTAATAATACTTAAACTGAGCGGAATATAATAAGTTCCATTTCCTCTTTTACAAGGATCAAGTGATTAAGTGAAACGCTGCTTGGCGATCTATTTGTGTGTAGTATAGCGTTAAGGATGTTCACTGTTGGGAAATCCCCACTTTGCAGACATATTCGTATTACACATAGACACACGGTCGGTAATCACGGGCGCCACCTCTTTTTTGCGATGCATCAGTAAATGAGCAAATGCTACTTCCGAGGTAGCGCTAAGGACCGGATGTTTTGAAATGTCACGAACGCTTCTACAGGGTGAGTAGGTTTTAAATGTTTTTTTTTCAACATATTTCGCATTATTTTAAAACTCGGGCAATGTAGTGCGATTCAGCGAAGATGTATTTATCCACCAATGCACATTAACATACAATCACATCCCATTTGGAAACGTGAGGACCTTTATAAGTTGTGGCATGGTGTAGTTTTTGAAAGCAAATCGATGACTTTTGCCTGTGTGATGAGCAAATGTCCACTCGATTAATTCGCTAACGACATGAAACGATTGCGTTCAGCATATACTAGTTGCTGCATGCACACACACATTGGCTTCTTGCAGATCTAATAGATAATTTTGTATTTTTGCAAAAGAGATGGAGCCAATACAAAGAAGGTGTCGCTAATTACAGGAGGTGGCGCCAATACACGATATAAGAATCATCACATGACGTACATTTGAAAGATCTATAGTGTTCCTTTTTCATATGTCTTTTTATTTTTCAACGTAAATACGTAAACCCAAATCTATACAGAACATATATGCCTTCTATAAAAACAAGATGTTGATCTGTAAATATATAAGTAACCAACTCAATTAAGAAGTCAGCCACCTGAATAAAACATAGTGTACGATATAAACCCAAAATATGTTATACTAAATAAATCCAATAACTAAATTCTCAACATTCTCAAAATATTTCTTTTACAACAAATGTGTTAATTCAGTAAGATATTGCACACATTAATTAAGAGATGTTATTACTGCTTGAAAAGATGAGTTTTGTCCCCTAATCTGAATGCTTAATTCGCCAAAAAGGCAAAGGTCAACGAATCTTAATAACGCTGCAATAGGTTGTTTGTTCCCAGTAACATCTCCAAAAAATTAGAATAGCTCGGTCTTTAATCGTTAACCTTTTTTTTATTATACTCTAGTTACTTTCCAGTGTTATAGTATATGCAATGACAGAAATCTTCAAAATCTCTATGCAACACATGTTTATTCATAATTATGTAGACTTTACTTTTTCGATTATATTTTATTATGATCGAATTAAGTAAAAGGATCGAACACTCAACCTGGAATACCACACAATAAGTGTATGGTCGGCACCGAATATTGAAATAGCTGAAAATATGCATTGGCGCCACCTCCTGTCATTAGCGCCACCTCCGGTGCATTGGCTCCATCTTTTTTAGAAGAATGCACAATTATCAATTAGATCGACACGAAGCCAATGTTTTGTGCATGCAACAACTTGTACATGTTCAAAGCAATGGTTTGATGTCGTTAGCTATTTCATTGGGTGGAAATTTGCTCGTCACACGGGCAAAATACATCTATTTTCTAAATACTTCACCATGACACAACTTTTAAAGGTCATCACGTTTCCAAATGGGTTGTTATTACATGTTTCTGTACATTTGTGGATGAATAAATCTTCGCTCAATCGCACTACATTGCCCGATTTTTAAAATAATGCGAAATAAGTTAAACAAAAACATATAAAACCCACTCACCTTGTATAATTATCCGTGAAATTTCAAAACATCCGGTCCTTAATTTAAAAAAAAAATGTATGCCTCATATGAATATTCAGAAGCGCAACCGCAAATTGCAGGCTACCTATCCTATGGGATACCAAAGGGGTCAAAACTTTAACTTCTGAAGTTAAAGTTTCGACCCCTTTGGTATCCCATAATACCCCACGTGCTAAAGCGTCCGATTGTCACGGATGAATGATTTTATCGTAAACTTGCACCGAATGTAGTCAAATGATCACATCTACAATTTTAAATTAAAATCTTTACTTATACTAGTTAGTGAGATATTCAAGTGTGAAAAGTGATGCGTTCGAAAAGTATTAAATACACTTGCAGGTAACCTGCAATTTGCCAAAATGCGCGGTAGCGCTCCTAAATATTCGTATGAGCAATACATTAAAAAAATACTGTTATGTTATCCTGATGTAGGAACCCGCATAAAATGATGAAATTGAAATAAATTAAGAATAATATTGCGTTTCAGCATTTCCACGTGCAAAAAGATGAAACCATTCATACCCCACGTGCTAAAGAGTCCGATCGTCACGGATGAATCATATTGTCGTGATCTTGCTTGAAGCATGTAGTCAAATGATCACATGTTAAATTTTAAATCAAAATCTTAACTAATGATTGAGATATTCAAGTTTGAAAAGTGTTGCGTTAAAAAAGTCTTTAAGTGTACACATTTTGAAGTGTTAATTAACTATTGTTGTTGCTGAATGGGTCAAGTTCCCCACGGGTACTACTTCCCCGTACCCCGGGTACTTTGAAGTATACTTCACCGTACACCGATTTTCAAATGATTCCTTTGGGTACCCCGGTATACTTACAGGTACCCCATCTTTCCTAATAAAATCGTACCATTTTTTTTTTCGTACCCAATTTTTTTAGAGGAAAATAGTATTATTACATGTGCACATACGTGTGTCGTTTATATTCACATGTCTACATGTGTCTGGCGAATATTTCCTTAATTAGTTTTTAATTCAAACAGAAAGGGGTATATATAAATTAAATAAGCAGAAACAAGTGACATAAGATGACATTGGCTATAATATATCGCAATATGATTGTATAAATTGTTAATAAATGCAATAGAATAAATAACAGTATAATTTATACATTTACTGTTTAATCAAGATTGTAAAAAGCAGCTTTAATGTTGAATATTTCCGTACTAATCGTTTTAGAACACATTAAAGAAAACATTTTACAAAAACACATTACATAGCCACTGATCAATAGATATATTGATCAATATACTCTCCGTGACCTTGCATAAACTGTCATTACCTTACTTATTTTTTCGATTGTACCGGGTGCAAAAATCCGGGTAAAGCTTATATTGGGCCAATGTAACAGATTCGAGCTACATGAACATTATGGAGTACGGAATACCGTTAGTTCCCTCGTTGTTACACATTAAAATCCAGAGGGCGACAATGCGATAGTGCGATAGTACGATGGCGACAATGCGAAAGTACGATGGCGACAATGCGATAGTCATCGTACTGTCGTCATCGTATTATCGCATTGTCGCCATCGTACTATCGCACTGTCGCCATCGTATTGTCGAACTGTCGCATTGTCGTCATCGTACTGTCGGATTGTCGCCATCGTACTATCGCACTGTCGCCATCGTATCGTCGCTCTGTCGTCATCGTATTATCGCACTATCGCATTGTCGCCATCGTTCTATTGCATTGTCGACTATCGCCTTCCGGTACACAAACTATTCTTATTGCAGAAACAAAATAGAAGACTTTATAAAGATGTACTTAAAAAGAGATTACAGTTATAATGAAATTAAAATCTTATTAAGTTATAGAATGGGTATTGATGTAAGGTATGCCGAACTGTAAAGTATTTTTAAAAGTGGCTCCATCTAGGAAAAAATACGATGTGCGCATGTGTACCGGAAGGCGATAGACGGCAATGCGATAGTACGATGGCAACAATGCGATAATACGATGACAACAGTACGATAACGCGATAGTACGATGGCGTCAATGCGATGATACGATGGCGACAGTACGATATGACTATCGCATTGTCGCCATCGTACTATCGCGTTGTCGTACTGTCGACATCGTATTATAGCACTGTCGCCATCGTATTGTCGCATTGCCGTCATCGTACGATCGCATTGTCACCATCGTACTATCGCATTGTCGCCATCATACTATCGCATTGTCGCCATCGTACTATCGCATTGTCACCATAGTACTATCGCATTGTCGCCATCGTACTATCGCAAGGGCACTTCAAGACTAGACTAACAGGACTAGCCGCCTCTTAATCTACTCAGGTTGAAATTACCGGCTTATTGAAAACCCTGTAACATATAATAAATTACTCATAGTTATGATTCCATTTTGTATTCTCTATTCTCAAAATACGGAATTCCTCCTCATCATCACCATCTTAATTTAAATAATTTTCGATTTTGTTTTGCACGCGGATCAGTTCATCTACAAGATATATAAACTTATGAGATTGTTATGATAGAGGACTGAGCTGTGCATCTTTGACATGTTTATATTTGAGAGACTATATAAAAGTACATCACCAGTGCGTCATTTACTTTAATACCCGATTAGTTTACATCCAGTGAAAAGGATGGATGTACGGAAAAAGGACTGTTAAAATTATTAGCAACAGGGTAATTAATGTTAATTGAATTTGTTTACAAGTTAAATATGATGATGCTGACCGAGAAAACTACAGTCAGAATTGTAATTTCTACAACGAAATAAATTATCAATGCATAACCAAAAAATGTGATGGTAATTTACTTCAATTGAGGGGACTTATGGTTTGCGCTCTGTCAGTCAGTCAGTCTGTCAGTCAGTCTGTCACACTTTTCTGGATTATGCGATAACTTTAAAAGTTCTTCATATTTTTTCATGAAGCTTGAAACATGGATAGATTGCAATATGGACATTATGCACGCCATTTCATTTTGTTCCTACGTCAAGAATTCTGGTTGCTATGGCAACAAATACTTAAAAAAAAAATCTGACAATGGCTCGGTAGGGGACACATATTGCTTGGCAATAGTCTTGTTTTAACTTATATTTGTCTAGTTTTGTTCTATTTTTTCGTGAATTTGCTTTGCTAGTAACAAATACTGTTCCTTTCCATGATGATGTACCTTATATATCACATTGATAAAATATTACTTACATCATATAGTTATGCCAAGTGGTTGTATGGATATTTTTTGCTATTGTTAAGATTATTTAAAAAAAAATAACTTCAATTTTTTAAAACGTAGTTATTTGTGTTGGACTTTGTAGTTGGAAAACTATAGATTAAGGATTAAAATTGAAGTAAGGTATGTTTCTTTGTACAATATGTTGTTCGTGTTAATTCATCTTTAAAAATACAAGCATGTATTACATGACTTATAACTTTCATATTGTATATCTTACTAATGTTTTTACAACATACCTGTCTGTTGACATATGATGATGATACTTAACCTAATATTTGTTACATGACTTGTCTAGCTAAACAGAAATAATGCGAACGAAACGATATATTTTATGTATAGATTAAAAGTAATTATAAACTGTTCAATCAAATTTCGATTTAGAAGATTATTATTTTTTTAATTGCAGCACACGCGTTGACCAAAAATAAAACGCTATCGACGATCATATTACTAAAATATATCGCATTTTTTGTTGAAAATTCAAATTGGTTGAAGTGTATGAAGTGTGTGCTTTTGTCATAAAATAATGATAAACGTTAAAAAAAATCCTCGAAATTGGCGTTTTTCGAAGAAACGCGCGATTTTGGAACGTTCATTGTGACGTCATCTATGCGACGTATGGTGCAATAAATATGCCAACGTGAAGAGCACGACGTATTCTGCACATTTTGATGTTGAATGAATGCAATAATTAACTTTCACAAATATCATTGTTGCAGGCAAATAACTGCCCCTAACGTCTCTTATTCTTTTACAAATTTCAATGAGATACTTTTTCCATGAGTGTTTTTTCTGCTGGAAATGGAAACTATAATTTTAACGTTAACCGTTAGAGGTTTAGGTAACACAGATAAAATAATTCGAGTGTTTGAATGGCTAAAAGGTTAACATTATTTTATATTCTCGTTGCAAGAGACACATTTAACTGGATCTAATTTTAAACAATGGAACCATGACTGACCTGGTCGATTTTTTTATAGCGGATGTAAGTCAAATAGCGAAGGTGTAGGGATATTTTTACATCCAAATAGTGACCTGGACTATCTAACTTAACGGAAATAATCATGTGAAGATTAATAGCCGAAGAAATACAAAATCAAGATAATAACATCACACTTATTAACATTTACGGGTCAAACACAGATGACACATATGTTTTCTAAAAACTAAATAACTATTTATTGTCAATTGCTGATAAAAATTGTATTATAGGCGGTGATTTTTTTATCGTCTTAACAGGACTTGAGAAGAAAAAAAGTAATTTTAATACGCATACAAAACAAGAAATAAATCTAGAAGTTTTAAACTAGAAAAAGGTGTTCGGCAAGGTTGTCCACTAATGTATAGAAATACTATCACATTACATAAAGGCTATTCAAATGACCAAATGAATAACAATAAACGACCAAGAAATAAAGCAAAAAAAAAATGCGGACGATGTAAATTTTTTCAATGAAACTCTTTACAACTATAGCAAAATATCAGGAATAAACCTCAACACATCAAAATCTACAGTTATGAGAAGTGGATCTTTGAAAACTTCAAAATCTATATATTGTACTAAATATAAATATATTAGGACATCTGATGGAGCTAAAACGCTAGGAATGAATCAACATAAACATATTAGACAAGAAAATTATGGTGTACGAACTGGTCCAAAACTATTCTTAACCGTATCTAAAACATTGTTCTGACACTTTCATGGCTCCCTCCGGGAGCACGATTCAGTGTAATGGTTGTTGTTGAAATTTTAGTTAATCATAGTTATTTGGCCATCAGAGGCAACTAAATAAATATCATGACACTGAAGGAAAAACACATCCCGTCATAGTTTCAAAATTATCCATTTTCCGTGTATTTCAGGGCTTCAGAATGTTCTACCCTGGCACTGCAAAGACATGCTTTGTATTTCTCCTGGTGTTCAGTCTAGCCTGCTTCGTATTCGGCCACGAAAATGACCCGCATGATGACCACCATGAAGACCATTTCCATGGAAACATCGAGTCTCATGTTGACCACGAAATTCCAAGAAGTTCGGAGGCCCCCGATGATGTTTATCGCATGAAGCTGGACTTTTATCTTCAGAAAATAGTGAAGAAGTATGGCAACGGGGTGAACATGTCTGCAGAAGTTTTTTTTCCACCTCTTGTGCCATCTGGGTATTGGCGGCAGGTTAGTGCTGTCGTCTAATGCTACTGACTGTTCAGACCATGCCCATCAGTTCAGCCCTCTTCAAAATGGGTCATTCTATAGTCATATGAAATGATCCTGAAATCCATGAACACCCCAATACAACTGATGATCGTGACCACCATGACCATAAACACAGTGATAATGAACTGCATGATGGCCATGAACATGGTATTGAAAGTCATAATAATGATCATAAACATGAGAACAATGATCACTCATTGGATAATGCTCCGGATGAAAAACATGTGGGTCATAATCATGATCATGAAACCATGAGTATTCAGAACATGATCCACCAGAAAACTATGATGATCATAGTTGAGACTTCATTAAAACCTACTCCAGAACAAAGTACTGTTTCTACAACAAAACGTTCTTCAAGAAATAAAGCCAGTTAAATGACTAAAAGGCAAACAATTATCACAGATATGTCTACCACAAACGTTATGGACACCACCGTTTCTAAAGAAAATCATGTTGATCAACCAGAGGACACAATGGGTGCTAAAAATCGGTCACAGAATGCAAAATCAGAGAGAAAACGTCGAGCTGAAGATTCAAAGGTGTGTAATTATTTATTATAGGTATCGTATGTAATGATTAAATTTACGCTAGCTACGTATGGCAAAGGTTGATTCAATACTGAAACTGCTGTGAAGCTCCCAGTGTCCGTAATCACAAACCCATTCTTAGACTTAAGAATAAAACATTGACTAGGAACCAAGAACATACGCTCGGCGTTAGAATATATAAAGGCCATATAAAATGTGCGTATGTCATAAATACATTTCGTGTCATACTAAACTGTTAACACTATGAGAACAAAACAGTTTTAAGAATATTCTTTATTTTTAGACTTAAGTCTAATAATATATTGCTGAATACCGTCCCATGCGTTAAGTCTGAAGAATATTTAACCAGTTATCTCTGTTTATTGAGTTCAGGACCTAGTTTCTGAGCTGAGTGGATATTCAAATCTCGTCTTCGGGGTTGACAAAAAAATGATACTAGAGGATAGTATAGCATTATTTCTCTAATTATCATTTTATAGATCTAATTATCATCATTGTTAATTTCAGATCTTGATCATTGTCGATGGAAATAAAGATCCTGAAGCAAATAGTTGATACTTATTTATGATCAAGACTGTGAAGACGACACCATGCCTGCAGTAAAGTGTCCGTTCCCTGATTGTGCCTACACAACAGACGATCTAGATCCGGCCATCGTTGCGGCACTCATAACTGCCCACAGCGCCGTACACACATTGGCACCTGCCAAAACAGCCAGAGTAGAGAAAGTCAAGCGTCCTACAGTTACCGCCGCTGGATCCAGCGAGGACTGGGCCTACTTTCTTTCACGCTGGAATGATTATGTTGCTGCCACCAAACTGGATGGTCGAGACAAAGTGATCCAGTTGTTGGAATGTTGTGATGAACCTCTTCGGAGAGACCTAACAAGAACAACAGGTGGCAATCTAACTGACAAATCGGTGGACAATGTATTGGCAGCAATTCGTAAGCTAGCAGTGCGTGAAGAAAACACAATGGTGGCAAGAGTGACACTCCACAACATGAGACAAGATCGCGATGAATCTGTCCGCAACTTTGGTGCACGTCTGAGAGGACAGGCTGACATTTGCAAATTTGTGATTGACTGCAACAATTGTGCCGCCAAAGTTAATTACACTGAAGCAATCATGCGTGATGTTCTCACAAGAGGTGTTGCAGACCCTGACATTCAGCTTGACCTACTTGGTGATAAAAACCAGAACATGTCGCTAGAGGAAGTGTTCCAATTCGTGGAAGCCAAGGAAGCAGGAAAAAGGTCAGCTTCGAGACTTTTAGACTCCCATGCTGTTGGAGCAGCCACCAGTTACAAGAAGCAGCAACAGTCCAGCAGAGACACCCAAGAAGCTTGCTCCTACTGTGGCAAACGTGGCCACGGAAAGAAAAGAACTGCACAGGAACGCAAGACTCAGTGCCCAGCTTATGGCCACAGGTGTGCACAATGCAGACGTGAACACCACTTTGAGAGTGTGTGCCGTAGTGTGGACAATCCAAGGCGCCCTTCACACACTCAGCCCAAAAACTTTGACAAGGAAAGTGCTCTGTTTGACGCATTATGTACTGTAGATTCCTCTCAAATACACCATCAGGATGTGAACATTGTGAACAATAATAAACACAGCATCCCGCTTGATCATCATGTCTATGACAACCTGTCTGACACTTGGATTCGCAGAAGCTCTAAGCCTCAACCATTCGTAAGAGTGTCTATACAGGCTCTTCCAGAGGACTACTTGGCACTTGGCATCAATCTTCCTAAACCGTCTCTAGCTACAGTGATACCGGCTATGGCTGATACCGGATGCCAGAGCTGCCTTGCCGGTCTCAAAGTTGTCCATCACCTTGGGTTACGTGAATCTGACCTAATCCCTGTGACAATGCGCATGCACACAGCGAACAACGATGGCATTAAAATTCTCGGTGCATTATTACTGCGGATGTCGAGCAAGGACTCTAGTGGTCAAGTAGTTGAAACCAGGCAGATGACATATGTTACTGACTCATCGGACAAACTTTTTCTGAGTCGAGAAGCCTGTATCAATCTTGGTATCATCACAGACAACTTTCCGGAAATCCATGCCTCACAACAATACAGTGCAGCAGCATTGAATGGTGAGGACAAAGCTCCATGTGGATGCCCTGCCCGTCAACTTCCGCCAGCTCCACCTAGTACATTACCATGCTCACCGACAGAAGAGAATCGTGTCAAACTTCAACAGTACCTCCTTGAGTTCTACAAAGCCAGCACCTTTAACACATGTGAACATCAAACACTTCGACTGATGGACAGTCCGCCAATGAAACTTCTGGTAGATCCCAACGCTAAACCAGTTGCTTACCACACACCGGTACCAGTTCCAATCCACTGGCGAGATGCAGTCAAGGCAGGTCTTGACCAAGACGTACGACTTGGCGTCATTGAGCCTGTCCCTATTGGTGAGCCTGTCACTTGGTGCCATCGAATGGTTGTGTGTGCAAAGAAAAGTGGACAGCCAAGACGCACTGTTGATCTGCAGGCCCTTAATGCTCATGCCACACGTGAAACACATCACACACCATCACCTTTTCTTCAAGCACGATCAGTCCCCCATGGGAAGAAGAAAACAGTCTTCGATGCATGGAACGGCTATCACAGTGTACCCCTGTGTGAAGAAGACCGCCATCTGACCACATTCATCACTCCCTGGGGAAGATATCGCTACAAAACTGCACCTCAGGGCTACATTGCTTCAGGTGATGGATACACCCGACGCTATGATGAGATTGTTGCAGACATCCCTCACAAAACCAAATGTATTGACGATGCATTGCTATGGGCTGATGATCTCGAGGACAGTTTCTTTCAAGCGGTACACTGGCTAGACATTTGCGGTCGAAATGGCATAACACTGAATCCAGAAAAGTTTGTGTTTGGAGCTGATGTTGTGGAATTTGCAGGATTTGAAATTACACGCAACGATGTAAGACCCTGCCAGAGATACTTACAAGCCATCCTTAACTTCCCCACGCCAAAAGACATTACAGATGTGCGTTCCTGGTTTGGTCTAGTAAACCAGGTATCATATGCTTTCAGCATGGCCGAAAGAATGCTACCCTTTAGGGAACTTTTGAAACCTGGCACTCCATTCAACTGGAATGAACATCTCCAGAACGTCTTCGATGAGTCAAAACTACTGATCGCCAGCGAAATAGAAGAAGGTGTTCGTATCTTTGACCCCAAAAGACCCACATGTCTGGCGACCGACTGGTCAAAATCGGGTATTGGATTCTGGCTCCTTCAAAAGCACTGCACATGCTCAAAGAAGGAACCCTTCTGTTGCCCATCTGGATGGAAGATCACACTTGTTGGCAGCAGATTCACTCATCCAGCAGAGTCTCGCTATGCGCCAGTTGAGGGTGAAGCTCTTGCCGTCGCAGATTCCCTTGACAAGGCCAGGTACTTTGTCCTAGGCTGCGCAGACCTCATCATCGCTGTTGACCATAAGCCTCTTCTCAAGATATTCACAGACCGATCGCTTGAGGACATCTCTAATACTCGTCTAAGAAACTTGAAAGAGAAAACGCTACGCTACAAGTTCCGTATGGTCCACATCCCAGGTGTCAAACATCGCGCCACTGACTGTCTATCACGTCATCCAATCAGTGATGCAGAAAAGCTGATGTTGCCAGATGATGAGACACATATCGATTCAACCTCTGTGTGTCCAGCTAGCCGCAGTACTCTCATGACTGGTTTGAGAATGCAGGAAGATCAGGAAGACTCCATAGATGAATGCGTCATTGCAGGTGTTGTTTCATCCCTCAATGCTCTCAACCTTCGATCAGTCACCTGGGACAGAGTTCGCACAGCCACAGCTAGCGATACAGACATGCTAGCATTGACCGACATCATCGAATCTGGTATCCCGGAACACCGTCACCAGCTGCCAGAATCGCTCAGAGACTACTTTCAGTACCGCGAAGGTCTATCTACAGTCGATGGCGTCATCCTATACAAAGACCGTATTGTCATACCACCATCACTGAGAGACGAAGTACTTGAGGCTTTGCACGCAGCTCATCAAGGTGTCACCTCCATGGTTGCTAGGGCAGAGACATCAGTATTTTGGCCAGGAATCACACCTGCCATTACGGCTCTTCGTACCAGTTGCCAACAATGCAACCGTAGTGCACCATCAAATCCTAGCGCACCACCAGTACCTCCATTAAGTCCAGAGTATCCATTCCAGTGTTTATGTGCTGACTATTTCAGCTACCAAGGGCATCATTTCCTTGTTGTAGTGGACCGTTATTCCAACTGGCCAATTGTAGAGCAGTCAGCTAACGGAGCCCAAGGACTGATCACATGTCTTAGACGTATCTTTGTGACATATGGAATACCTGATGAACTTGCCTCTGATGGTGGCCCTGAATTCACTGCTGTAGCCACACGTCAATTCCTGAGTGATTGGGGTGTACACCATCGCCTATCCTCCGTAGCCTTCCCACACAGCAACTGTAGGGCCGAAATTGGTGTAAAGACAGTGAAGCGTCTCCTTATGGATAACACAACTTCCACTGGTGACATAAACACAGATGCCTTCCAGCGTGCCATGCTTCAGTACAGAAACACACCAGACAGGGATACCAAACTCTCTCCAGCCATGTGCATATTTGGCCGCCCCATTCGAGACTTCATACCAATTCCACCTGGAAAGTATAAACCTCATGAAACTTGGTTAAGCACATCACTGGTCCGTGAAGAAGCCTTGCGAAACAGGCACATGCGGTGTGCAGAAAAACTGTCAGAGCACACTCAGAGATTACCACCTCTAGCTGTGGGAGACAATGTTCGCCTGCAAAACCAGATTGGACTCTATCCTCGCAAGTGGGACAAGACTGGCGTGGTAATTGAAGTTCGCCAATTTGACCAGTATGTGGTACGACTTGATGGCTCAAGACGGGTAACCCTTCGCAATAGGAAGTTTGTACGAAAGTATGTCCCCGTTCAACTACAACCACGACGGCTGTCCATTGATAGTGACCTAGCACTCAGGCTACCTGCAGCAACAACTGAAAATCCCACAGAACACTCCATCACACCAGCAGTGACCCCAACACATGCAACCAGATCTACGCCGGCTGCAACCAACACTGGGATCCCAACTCACTCTGCTCCTCACCCTACTGCGTCACCCAGTAAGGTAACGCCAAGCAGCAGTGAGACACCCAGCCGAGGTAACCTGCAGCAGAGTCGTCGTCAGCTAGCCTATACTGAGCCTCCGAGTCCTGCCAGTCGACCAGTAGACGTTTCCGTGGACACAGGACCAAGTCGTGAGACACCAAACCGCATAACCCCGCCAACGGACCTGTTGTGCACTCCAGTCAGACGATCAGGAAGAACTAGAACTGCCCCAGAGTGGCAGAAAGACTATGTCATGTGATTTTTGACAAAGACTCATATATTTGACCACATCAACGACATTTGCCTTTTCTTGTTGTTAAAAAGTTAATTTTTTTCCTTACTTTATAAGGGAGTAGACCTGGTGGGCTCCAATGTTCCCAGTACTTTTTGTTATCAGTCTTTGTTTCATTTTATTATATTATTTCATATGAACATTTCATACCCAAAGACTTTGGGGGAGATAGAGGATAGTATAGCATCATTTCTCTAATTATCATTTTACAGATCTAATTATCATCATTGTTAATTTCAGATCTTGATCATTGTCGATGGAAATAAAGATCCTGAAGCAAATAGTTTATACTTATTTAGATACTGGGTCCAGAACTGTCAATAAAGGGTTGCGAGTTTACTCCATGGTCCGGCAACATGACTTGCTTGGGGCTTTGTCGTGAAATTTACAATTTCTCTGGCTATTCTCCACATACCTCTGATACAAGTTGGGCCGTTGTCACTGGCAGATATATGTGTACTTATAACTGATAAACTGCTTGCATTGGCTTATCTTGGCATGAATAAATTAGCCTAAAATATACTGTACATTGTTGCTAAAGTCCAAATAAACATTCACAAAGACTATACAATATTTTCACACTGGACCAAACGGTTACTGTATACATAGTTTTGCAAAATGCAGCAGTCAATTATTCATAGGTGAACTTTTGCGGTCATCAATATATTTTTTTTCCAAATGGGTTTAAGGTGCAGCGTTGATGCGTTGTTAGTGCAACATTAAAGATATGATATGGCAGATATTGGTGAACATTTATTTGCAGCATATGTTTCAAGTTGAATAATAATTGGTACTAGAGGACTGTAGACATTATCTTCAGCTGCAAAGAAAATTAGGTAACTCGATATTGTTTAATGATAAAACTTGCATCCAAGAAAAATCGGTTTAAAAATGGGGAAAAAACAATTACATTTTTGCTGACCATCAACAACCGTAACAATTGATTCTAATATGAGATGGATGCAGTTGTTACCCTATTTAACCGCTGACCTTACACGTGCTTGACCATCTCCAAGGCTTTTTTGTCCTTCTTTATTATGGTTTTAATATAGTATTACTAAATTAATTTTAACATAATATACTCTCCTTCCAGGGTTTTAAGCTCACCTAAGCACGACGTTTTCATGGTGTGCTATGGTGGTCAGTCTGAATCAGGCTTCATGTGTCTTTTAGCTCTTTAGCCCTCTAGATGTCACTTTTTGTATCCAATCGGGATGAAAGCTTGTCACAAAGTTTATCTTGACAATGTTTTGTCCGAGTTCAAATCTGGGTCACGATTAAATATACATTGCATGCAGTTACTAAATCTAACAAGCCATGGAATAACCTTATTATCCATTAATAGACCTCGTACAATTGTAACTGTTTGTACCCATACATTTAAACTTGCAATCCAGTAATTGACCTTATTATCTATTAATGGACCTTTCAGTTTATTAATGGATCGTGAAAATCATTAAATTTACCATGGTTAGCATCAATATCCAGCAGGTTTGAAACCCCCAAATATCAAGGACATAGTATACCTGAAAATATGCTACATGTACACGCTTTCAGTGTCTGGAGGCAAACACCATGTTAAGTATGATCAGCGAAGACCCCGCAGGCGGAATCAACGGTGAGTACTTCAAGGAGCTCTGTCCGATACTCATCTACCAGATCGATACGGACGCATGTCACTCGCTGCACATGGATACCGTGCACCAGTACCACGACACCGATCATCACCTCAACAACCACAATCACGATCACGGGGAGGCTTCAGCACCTACTGTTTCGTTGGTACAGATAACACCCAAAGGTAACTTAAGTCCTGTTTAAGGTTTTATAAGAGTTTAATGCGGACCTAAGACTTATGTTCAAACTCATTTATACGTGTACTCGCAGATAAGTTGGGGGTATAAAATGGTACGAACATTTTCCATTGTGTGTATGTTCACTTCATAAAACTGGTCAAAATTACAAGAAAATGGGAAAATGTAAATCTGCATCAGCAAAATTGCGACCCCATCAAATTGATTGCCCTATTCTATGGCAAATATATCCGGTCTAATATTTTTATTTTATTAAATGATTCACATGAAAGTGTAGTTAAAAATATCATTTGACTAATTCACGGTGTAGAAGCATATCGGTCGCCTTTCTGTCAAAATGCTGCCTATCTGTTCATTCTTCGCTGCCTCTCTGTCATAAACAAGAAAACTGGATGCTCGGAATTCACAAAACAGGTAAGAAAATCTAAAATTAAAACCCGTAAACTCATTTGTGCATAAAAAGAGGTGGTCCATGAGTTGAAGCATATATGGGTGTCCGCCTAGCGATCGAGATGTCATGGGTTCGAACCCCACTGGGAGCGTTCCTTTGATCTCCCCCGAAGACACCAAGTACTGGTTATAGTCCCAGGAAACGGACTCGAGAGCGCTTATATCAGCCTACGGCTTTCGATGCAATCGAGCTAAAATAAATAGGTTTAAACTAAGCATATATCCAGCTACAGGTTCACAGTAGTCCGCAGGTCCAAATACTTATCACAAACTCTATCGAAGATGGAATGATGACGAGGGTGGTGGAACAATCGTGTATATATTGATAAATATAATATCAGTTAATAGAAGACTATATATATGTGTTATACAGTAAATAAACAACAGTTTTTACAACATTAACAAACAACCATCACGCTTCCTTGAGATTTCTTTTTTTATTGAACCTCCTCATAAGTTGAGAATGTTAACCAATTTATAAGGCAAAAATCTCGACTTGTGACAGGGTATTTACAGAATATATAACTTAGAGAGATATTCAACTTATATGAAAGATCATAATTAAGGCTTATTTTAAGCCATCAATTCCCTGAAATCACTGTATCTTGGGTGATTATTTTTTAGTGTGGGGATTCAGCTGTGTTTCTGTGCTCATCATATCCCTGGTGGGGCTGCTAGGGGTGGCGGTGATCCCTATCATGCAGAAGGTCTTCTACAACCACATGCTGCAGATTCTGGTGGCCCTTGCTGTAGGGGCCCTGGCAGGGGACGCACTCCTGCACCTTCTGCCTCATGTATGAGCAGTCAGTTTGTTACTTTTAAACCCGTTTTTGTCGGCTTGCATCGAAAGCCTTCAGCTAATCGAGCCACTCGAGTCTGTTTCCCGAGTGAAACCGCTTCTTCTGGCTCTTATACATTTAAAATTCATGTTTATTTTGTGAATGAAAGTTTTGCTGCAATGTTAGATTCATGAATGTATATGTTCTGAAAGGATTTGATATTTGTATGCAGTTGTAATTCGGTAAACGTAGATATTTTACAGAGACCCAAACATACAATGTTTCCACATTAAATAGCGTACTTTTAAATCAATTAAATGATCATCGCTTTATTTTGAATAATTACACATTGAATTTAAATGAGAAAGATTGCTAAAGATTCTACCTTAATTAAGGTTTTGTAGAAATGCACCTAATTCTAAATTCTTTTGGTAAAAAGCCATGTTTTTTGGTAACGTGCTTGTATTAAAATATAAAGAATAATTATAATTAAAATATGTCTATTTAAATATGCATATATACTGTTCATATATAACCAGAATAAAATTGTGTGAAGAGAATGTCAACAGTTCTTAATTTAAAATTAAGATTAAGGTTTTAAGATTGATATTCTGTATTTTCGTGACAAATATTTTGTTTCAGGCTATTTCTTTTGGTCATGAAGGCGAAACCCATGGCAACGGTGAGTCACATGCCCATGACCTGGGCCCCGTCTGCAAGGGGCTGTGTGGACTGATGGGCATCTTTTTCTTCTTCATCGTCGAACGGGTGCTCACCATTGTGACAGACATTAAACGAAGACGGAAGGTTGGTTGATGTGCGTGCGTGTGTGCGTGTGTGTTACGTCATTCAATACGTACTGTGTCATTTGCCAAATTAGACTTCAGAACAAAGAATAGTTTTAAATACAAATGTGTTTGGGTCTGAAATTGCCATTAGTTTTCATTCAACTCGGTAGTTAAGTATAACACTCATTATTATGCATGATTGTGTTCAATGACATCAACAACATTGCATCCACCATGTTTATGAGCACACACTCAATTGTTGCTTGTATCCATTAATTTTGTATTTAAAGATCGTTGGGTAATACGCCCCAGGATTGATGAAGAATCAGATTTAAATTTCAACTAACTAATGCAGTTAATACATATTTTACCGGGCCAGTTAGCTCAGTTGGTTTTAGGTTTGGCTACAAATACGAGGATTGCGGGTTTGATTCCCAGTAGGGTCAAAAAACGTGTGTGGTCATTTGTCATTTCTATGGTCATTCTCCCATTACCTCTGATTTCATTCAGGTAGGGACATTGTTATTAAAGGCATTAGTCTGCTTAGTATTTGTAAACCACCTTACCGACGAAAGGTTTGAGCAGCTTAAATTACAGTGATATTAATGCAAAATTGCTGAAAATTAGAAACAACTCGAAACAAAAAACTTACATATTCCTGTTACATTTTCATATGATACAAATGGATAATAACATCACATTTATAAAGCAAAAGAACCATAGAAGAAAGTATTTGAAGGATACATAAGACGATAAACATTTTGGCGAGCTATTGGCCACCACGGACATGTGTGAGGCCATGATGATCAACATTAACTCCAACAAAGGTTAGTCGGCCCCTTTTGCAATGTGCAAAAATCATAATGTGATGTATTGTTAGTATATGTTGTGATAGTACAGCATACGTTTTGTCATGTGTACACATATATTCTTACAAATTATACTTTAGTTTATTACAATGAGCGGTCCGTATTACATTGTTTACTTGACACATAATTTAATGCAGATGCTGTGCAACAAAGTGCTTGGTATTATTCTTTTACGGCAGCTTCCAGTTTCACTGTAAAGTCTTATTGTATGGTTAAAAGATGCGTAAATGTTAATTTTAAATTACTACCATGAAAATTAAAACTTCAATTCTTTTCAGCATGGCAATGTATTAATGCAAAAGTGATTTTGTATTTTTTTTTATGCTGCACCAATGCTTGTGTATTGATTTTATGCTATCCGAAATGGGGGAGCATATTGTCGTGCTTTGTTCGTCTTTCTGAATTCTGATTTTAGTGGTAGTGAGTTTGTGTGGGTCGCAAATGAATTTCCCAATCAACGTTTCTGACCTATTTGATGTCTGTCCTTGAGTCCCACTTTTCGTTGCTGCGCAAGATCTCAGTCACTAGCTGTTGATCCAATTTTGATGAAGCTAGATTTGCATCATCCTGATAGGGTTGACATGGGCATTATTGTCAGGTCATTTTTGTCAAATGATTTTCAGCAAGTTATTGCCCTTTGATTATTAATATCACTTTTCGTTTCGGTGCTTGACCTCAGACACTAATGATCCAAATTTAATGAAAGTCGATATGCAGCATCCATATAGGGTGAACATTTGCATCGTTGTCAGGTTGTTCCGGCTCAATAATTGTTCAGGGAGTTATTTCCCCTTCATTATTAACATGTTTCAGGGGATTTGTTCATTTCTGCGCAAGATCCCATAAAACATGATGCAAATTTGATGAAACTGTATGTGCACTATCATTTGAGTTCGGACATGCGCATTGATTTCATGTCGTCCTGCCCCATTGATTTGTCCGGGAGTTCTTGTCATTTATGATGCTCCCCCACATTTTTTATTTTTTTTTTGGGGGGGGGAGCATATAGTCGCCGCTTCGTCTGTCCGTGCGTCCGTCCGTGCACAATTTTTGTCCGGGCTATTTCTCAGCAACTAATGACCGGAATTCAATGAAACTTTATGGGAAGCTTAACTACCAAGAAGAGATGTGCATGTTATCAGCGAATTCTGGGCGGATGATTTTTCATAAAGTTATGGCCCTTTGAAATTTTCCATTAACTGTACATATAGTGCAATTCTTGTCCGGGCTATTTCTCAGCAACTGATGACCGGAATTCATTGAAACTTTATGGGAAGCTTCACTACCAACAGGAGATGTGCATATTATCAGCCGGTTATGGTCGGATGATTTTTCACAGAGTTATGGCCCTTTGAAATTTTCTATCCACTGTACATATAGTGCAATTCTTGTCCGGGCTATTTCTCCCCAACTACTGACTGGAATTCAATGAAGCTTTATGGGAAGCTTAACTACCTTGAGGAGATGCGCATGTTATGAGTGGGTTCTGGTTAGATGATTTATTTAGAGAGTTATGGCCCTTTGAAATGTTTAAGTTGCTTAACCATCCATCGTATTATTTTGTCCAAAGTTATGCCCCTCAAGACGTTTCCTTTTATCTGAATATATAGTGCAATATTTTGACAAAAAAAAAATTGGGGGAGTATCACCCGTCTCCGACGGTTTCTTGTTTAATAATGAACAGTGTTTTTATATTTCGAATAGCTATAGGCTAAATGTCTTGTTCCCATGCTTTCAATTAACCCATACATAGCCAAAGTGCATAATATGGGTCTATGGGCATATATTGTCAGGTTATTCCGCATCAATTATTTTCGAGCGAGTTATTGAAATTCAAATAAAAATTTGTCTCTGCATGAGAGTTCACATTATTGATCCAAATGGGAAAACAAATTAACATGCATCATAGGCTTGACATACACATACAGTTACCATTACCGGATCATTACCCATAGCGGATCACTTTGATGTTAAAGAATGCGTTTCGCGATAAATAGTTGATATTTTAAGATGATATTTTGCACACAGCATCTTCAAGGCCTGTTCTTTAAAACGCAATGATTGAGTCGTAATCGGAGCTACTCTTTGTCAAACATTTCGGTATGCGACTTTGTTGACTTCCGTTTCGTTTTCAAATCGAGGTTGAACATTTTTCGCGGCCACATGCTATAACTGTTGAAAAGTTATAAGTTTACGCATTCATTTAAAGGCCAAGTAGTAGTCTTTCTGCCTGCAAAAGTCCATTTCAGTTCTGATTCGTGTTTAAGATTTTGAAACACCTTATATGAAATGAAGAATTATGGCAATAACGGATCAAGCGTGATAATATGCGTATTGATAAAATTTTATATTAAAATATATGCAAATCTGGTTGATTCTTACAATAAATGATCTCAATCTTAATGTTTTATTTATGTTCCATGTTCAATATCGATGATTAAATATGATTTAAACAATTTACATGGTTTATAAGATGCCCATATCTTTTCGATCTATTTAGGATTGTCAACAGATAATTCACACAAGAACACCATGCGTAAAGTGTAGATACAAGATCACATATAGAAAACAATTAATAACAAAAGAAAATGAATATAATGTATAACTGGCAATGTAACTAGGTCATTGCAAACAACACAGTCCATGTTTTGACAGTTCAAATAGCGTTTTAGATGCCCCCTGAGTGGTTTCGATCACGTGATCCGTTATGGCTACAACTGATCCGTTAATGCATGAAATCTAAGGCGAAAAAAAGGTATCACAAATACTTTTTGTCTGCGTTTAAAAGTAAGACTATGTTCTGAATCAGTAAGCAAAGGTAATATTTAATCAAACTGGTTTAAAAGAAGTCTCAAAACATGTATTGCTTTTCACCAGCACATCTTTATTACGCTACTGATCCTGTAATGGTAACTTGACTGTATAACTTGTATATGTGTAGTCACATCATTCCGCTTCAATATCAGGTCAATGCCATACTTACAGTGTTTTAATCTTTCGAATAGTTATAAGCTAAATGTCTTGCTCCCATGCTTTCCATTAACTCATACACGACAAAGTGCATAAAAGGAGAGCATGCATCAGTTTCAATGATATTCTTGTTTACATGCAGATGCCGACCCAGAGATTAGCCAAGCAGGTATAGCTTGCACACATGTATTCTAATGCATATCGCATCCTGTATTTGAAAGTATAATATATACAGTTCCATACTCTCTCAGCCAAATGTTACAAAGTCTTTTTTGCTTTTTGCATCAGTCTTTATTGGATAAACCATTAAACAAAGTCAAAGTTACATTTTTGTATTGAAAGTAAAGAATATTTTGAAATTAGGTTAAACAATATTGTGGTGAACTTGAAATATGTTGCCAGCGATGTTGTGTTACAGTCTAACCTAACCAAATAACAATTCATTTGAGTCTTGGTTGATGTTTATACATTTGTTAATATTCAAGGACCCTTGGTAAGGGTAACCTGAGTTTATTTAAACAAAATGTGTTTGGTTGATGAAACTTTCAGCTTTAACTGATTTTTGTCGGTTAAACTGTAAATATTTAGTCGTATATATACTTTTATTCCTCCATATACAAGATACAAAGATCAATACACAATATAACTATATAGGAACAAGGGTTTAGGTAAATACAAACATAAACGATAT
>VMBQ01002091.1:22811-150454 GCA_007657795.1 Dreissena rostriformis | reverse complement strand
AATATAAAGACACTGAACAAGTTTGAAAAGAATCGGATGAAATCTGTGGAGTTTATCGCGTAAACAAGAAAAAGTCTAACGCACGGACGGACGCACGCACGGACGGCAGACGGACGGTCTGATGTAACCCATTTTCAATAGGGTTCGAGTCCTCATGAATATAAAGACACTGAACAAGTTTGAAAAGAATCGGATGAAAACTGTGGATTTTATCGCGTAAACAAGAAAAAGTCTAACGGACGCACACACGCACACACACACGCACGCACGGACGGACGGACGGACGACGGAAACCACACCATGACATAAGCTCTTCTGGCCTTCGGCCAGTAGAGCTAAAAACGTGATTTTTTTTTAATTAATACAATGTACCAGCTTTACAATTTACAGAACACTGAGCAGGGTTAAAGCAGCAACATAATATATCTATATAGTAAAGACACCGTGTACTTAAACAAAAACGCCTGTATAGTCAATATTTACCAGAATTTGCATTTCAAAATGGAAATCGGAAATATACGGGATTATCGGGTAATGGATAGAGAAGGGAATTTTCGCATGTATGCGGTAATCGATTGTGATTGTTTGTAATCGTTTGTTAATTTTTTTAGACACCAAATGACACCTATAACATTCAAACGCTCGGTAGATTATTTCTGCAAATTGGAACCGACTTGCCCCGAATAGAAAAATATACTTTATTTATTCATTATCACTTTAATGAAAGGGATCAATACAATACGTTTATGTTCAATTATTTTATTTTTAGCGAACACGATTAACACTGCGGTAGATATTATGGGTTCGCGGTGTTCGCCTTATGGCAAACGGCCCCCGTGACATTTGATCTGAACACCCATTTAGGGTTCATATTGGTTAGCAAACACAGTGAGATGAACACCGTGGCGAGTGGCGTTTGTTTAAGTACACTGTGTCTGTACTGTATTTAACCTACTTACCTCTCTATGATAAGGGGGAGAGCTTAAGTAAGCAAGTTATTAATATTTATTGATCGAGTTATTCAAGTTTTGATTAAGTTTTAATATGAGAGGTGAATGTTGGTCTGTGCGTAATCAAAATCTTTATACATTTTTGTAGGCTTGAAATTTAAATTGCATGCGTAATTTAGGCATTAACACACCTTATCTTGAGCCCTGAAACAGAATTATTTGGATGACTGATAAACCTTTGTTGTCTCTTTGCTACTAACATCATTGACTGCTAACAAAGCATGTATCTTAACTTATTCCTGCTTTTTAATTTAGAAAAATGGCTTATTTGAGACATTGGCGAAAATGTCATGCTGAGGCAGCAGCAATTGCACTTGCAAGCAGCAGTAGTGAGGATGAAGCACCTGATGTTCAGGTAGAGGAAAGAAGAGATACTGAAAGGGAAAGTACATCACACTCCTCAGATAATCATTCAGTGACTACTGATTCAGATTTGTCTGATAATGGTGACGATTTTGGTTTTAGCGATACCGTTGAATCTTCTGATTCTGCATCCGGTATGTCAGAAAGGGAGGATGAGAAATCTTTTCGGGAAGATTGCTTCTTGGGCAACAAAGAACAATATGCGAAAATCTAGTGTTGATGAAATCCTGAAGATATTACGAGATGAAGGACATGAAGAACTCCCAAAAGATGCTAGATCGTTATTAAAAAACCCTAAGAGTGTTGAATGTGAAGATAGATGTGGTGGAAAATATGTTTATTTTGGAATAAGAAGTGGGGTAGAAAAAACTGATGGTGTTGTGGTAAATATCAGCTTAAACTTTAATATTGACGGTGTGCCATTGTTCAAATCGTCTGGGACTCAATTTTGGCCTATTCTGTGTAGCTTCGGAACTTACAGACCATTCATAGTGGCATTATTCTATGGAAATTCTAAGCCAAGTTCACTCCCTGAATATCTGTCTGACTTTCTAAGGGAACTGTCTGAATTGAAACTAAACGGAATCAATTTCGAGGACAAACATTATCTTATTACTGTCAATGCATTTATATGCGATGCACCTGCAAGGGCATTCTTGAAGAACATTAAAGGACATACTGGATATTATTCCTGTGAGAGGTGTACTCTAAGAGGGTATTGGAAAGACAACAGAGTCATTTTTTGTCAGTCAAATGAAAACTGTCAGCTCCGAACTGATGAAAACTTTAATGCTAGAGTGTATACAGATCACCAGTTAGGACCAACCCCGTTAGTAGACTTTAATGTGTCCTGCGTAAAAAGTTTCAGCTTGGACTATATGCATTTGGTATGCCTTGGGGTAGTAAAGAGGTTACTCTGGTTTCTTCGTCAAGGTCCAAGTGCGTGCAAGTTATCACATACACAAACTAGTCAATTATCAGAACATTTGTTGCGTTACACCGGACAAATGCCAACAGAATTTGCTCGTCAGCCAAGAACACTATTTGAACTAGAACGCTGGAAAGCAACAGAATTAAGACAGTTTTTGCTGTATACAGGTCCCATTGTTTTAAAGAAAGTTCTGTCACAAGAAGTGTATGACCATTTTGTCACTTTGGCCGTTGCAATTTCCATTTTACTGAAATCTGATTTTAATAAAAGATCCGCCTTCATTGACTATGCAGAGGGTCTATTAAGGTACTTTGTAAACAAAAGTAAAGAATTATATACAGAGAAATTTGTAAGCTACAATGTGCATAATCTTGTACACTTAGCAGATGATGCCCGTAACTTTAACAGTTCATTAAATGAGATCAGTGCATTTCCATACGAAAATCATCTGCATTCAATCAAGAAATTGGTAAGGAATGCCCAAAATCCGATAGTTCAGGTTGCTAAAAGACTCACAGAAAAAGAAATAGCGGAAACTTCCAATTTAGAAATGCAGCCCATGTTTACACACATTTCAACAAAACAAAGAAATAGTTGTTTTCTTCTGCGTAACGAATGTTCGTTAAGGAAAAGCGACAGGATGGAAAATTGGTTTGTGATGTCCTGCATCAAGATAAGGCCGAGAATGACTTCACTGTTCCTTGTGAGTCTAAATTGATCATCATTTTCGTGAAAAGACAATGCAGAATGAAGAGAAAACTTGTGGAGAAGACAGACCTCTACAAAAAAACAGTTTGTCTACCCGTCGAAGGAGGAAATGTCCTTGTACCTATGTTGCATGGTTTGGAAAAGTAAGGTAAGATAGAAATTTAAGAACATTACCTATGCAGCAAGATAGTTATTTAATTAGAATAAATTGTTTCAGTGATCTACCTAATTCAGAGTAGAACACAACGTATTTTGCTTGATATAAAACGCATGGAGCCAACACGCCTATTGCAATTTGCATGTTTGTATTGTAATGCAACAAAACTATAAGTATGCATGCACTAACTAAATACAGTTCAGTGCGACGTTAAACACATGCAACCAAAAAAAGACAAAGATGAAAAAAAAAATATTCTAAAACGGATTTTTTTTCTTAAACTTTGCATGCTTAAAGAAAATCAAATAAGAAACTTGGCATCTGGTCTGGTTCAAGCTGTTTTGCAAACTAAGGTACTACACATGTAAATTTTACACTTCTGTAAATGTGCTAATTAATGTCAGCCGAT
This sequence comes from Dreissena rostriformis, assembly GCA_007657795.1. Taxonomy (NCBI): domain Eukaryota; kingdom Metazoa; phylum Mollusca; class Bivalvia; order Myida; family Dreissenidae; genus Dreissena; species Dreissena rostriformis. The sequence continues at coordinate 146,876 of VMBQ01002091.1, read as the reverse complement.
GTTTAATTCGCGAGTGGTAACGAAGCAATATTGGCACTCTCACACACTAGCACTGGCTTAATAAGAACTTAAGTATTAATACAATATTTTGAGTTTAACATGTGCATCAGTAGCTTAGTGGTTACGGCTCTTGACTCCTTACCCATACGTCTTTGGTTCAATCCCGGGTCGGAGCACAGTCATGTCACTGATTGACGAATAGCAAAATCCTAGTTAATTTTTTANGATACTTTAAAATTAATAACAGCATCTTATTAGATACACAATATCAAACGCAAATTAAAAAAGAAATATTCAATACAGTTCAAAATAATAAAGGTGCGAACCCAGACACCTTATGGGAAGTAATTAAAGGAAATATACGTAACACAAAAATTAGATACATATCATTTAAATAAAAAAAACATTAAAAATGAAATAACATCAAAAAACAAGTATTAGAAGGAATTTATCATACAAATCTCAGTGGAATAATACTACGAGCACGTGCACAGCATGTTGAACACAATGAAAAAAAGTATAAAATACTTCGCAAACATCGAAAAACGTGAACAAAAAAATGTACACAAATTAGTAGTCAATGGCGGAGATATAACAAACAGAACTCGAATACTAGAAAAACAACGGTTATTTTTTGAAACCCTCTATAAACGAAAACATGTTGAAAATAACACCCTTTTTGAAAATACACATCATGCTTTAAATCAAGAGGAAAAATAATTGTGTGACGGATTACTTAATGAATATGAATGTGGATTAGCACTAAAAGAAATGCAAAATAACAAAAGTCCAGAATCTGATGACATCACAATCGAGTTTTATAAAATATTCTGGAATGATATTAAAACTCATTTAATTCATTCACTTAACTATTCATTTAACAACGAGAACTTAACTACGCTTCAAAAACAAGGTATAATATCACTGATTCCAAAACCTGGAAAAAAACTTAAATCCTTATCAAACTGGCGCCCGATTAGTTTACTGAACAATGATTATAAAATTGCAACTAAAAGTATATCAATCAGAGTAAAAAAAAATACCATCAATCATTTCAAGATCTGAATCTGGTTTCATTAAAGGACGTTACATTGGTGAAAAAGTACGTCTGATACAAGAATGCATAAATTATTTCAACCAACCAAACAATTCTGGCCTTATTTTCTTTGCAGACTTCGAAAAAAGGCTTTCGATTCACTAGAACATTCGTTTATGTTCTCTTGCTTAGAAAATAAGAATTTTGGTGAAAGTCTAATTAAGGTTAAACTATTTTATACCGATATTAACAGCATAATTATAAAAAAGGCTTTTTTTCAAACAGTTTAAACATCGAACGAGGGGTAAGACAAGGATGTCCACTTTCATCCTCGCTATTTATTATATGCATCGAGTATCTATCACATTATATCCAATCAAATAAACGTATAAAGGGTATATCGCTAGAACCAGACGAAGACATTAAACAGTCCCTATTTGCAACTTATTTTTTTAAATGACAGTAATGACTCATTCAGTTATTTTATACTATCTATATGTCTTAAACTAAAAAAAAGTAAATGCACTTAGGTACATTTAAACAAAGAAATATTCATCTTAAAAAAATAAATGAAATTCAACTTGACATCAGATGAAGCAACAACGTTAGGAATAACCTTTACAAATAATGAAAATGAAACAGTTCTAAAAAACATATTGCCTAAATTACAAAAATGTAAATATTGTTATTTTTTTTTTATTATTTCAACCGTATAACGTTATAGATTTGTCAAACGAAGCATTGTTTTAAGTTTGTACATATTAATAATGACCAGACAGTGTTAGTGAATTTTCTGCGTCCTTTACGATAGAACAACCGTGTCCACACTCACGGTTAATTATGCCCTGGTAAGACCTCTGAGTACACATATTGTCCAAGTAATCGAAACAAATGCCAAATCGCTGCATTACAGAATGGAACACATCTTATAGAATCTCTGTAGAGACACCAAGCTGTGGATTTATCATTCCAAAGTTCCATCACGTGACCGAGCATGCTCAGTGCGGTCCCTGGATGTTGCTGACAGTCATCTATACCTCCACCCAGTATTGTCAAGCAATATTTTGTAAGTTTTTGTATCGCTTCTTTTTTCTTTTCGGTTCTTTTTGACGCCAGGANTTGTTTTATGTTTTATTCATATATTGTGTAAATTGTTGAACTATGATTAACTTTGAATAAAATGTGTTGCATTTTTATAAGTTATTTTCTCCTCTTAAAAAGTCTAAGTCTTTTCCAGGGTCAGCTGAAAATGTTAAAGTATTTTCCATGCTTAAAAATTTCTAAGTCCCACTTTCCATGCTATCTGGAAATATCTTCCATGGTTATCCAGCCTAAATCCAGCGTTTTCCATGCTTTTCCATCCAAGGCTGGAAAATGATGGAAAAAAAAGTCCATGTTTCATGGACATTTCAAGAACAAAACCCTGGAAAACCCTGGAAACTATATCAAATTCCAGGGATTTCCATGGAATTCCATGTTATACCATGGATTTCCAGCCTAAGTTCCATGATAACCCTCGTTGTAAAATTTTTACCATGGACACACAAAATGTTTGTTTCTGCATCCTTCTGCATCCATATCATATTATGGACGCAAAACATGCTAAACTTCCAGTGCAAATATTAAACATTCAATATCACAATTAATATCCTCAGTTGTACAAGTTGTTTTCCAATCTAATAATAGCTCATGTGACCCACAATATGTGGGTGCACCTGTCGTAAGCAAAGGATATTTCTTACATCATCGATATTTATTGAAAAACTGGTTGCCAAACTCATGGCAACCCTGTTCCAGCCTTTAAGAAACTGTCCCATCAAAATCATGTTTTTAGGAACGCTTAATTTGGCATCATTCTAATAACATTGGGCATAAATTATCCTGTCTTTTCTTAACAAATGATACACACAACAGACATTTGTGCAAAAAACACGTGTGGTCAGAGCCCACAGCTATAAAAATATAGGTGGACTATACATTTTTGAATTAGTCAGAGTCCAATTGGGCTATACAGTTAAAAGCTAATCAAAAGACAAGAATTACACACAGTTTGTGTAAAGTATAAGTACAAAATTGCAATTTCTAAGCTAACTATCAATCTAAGGACAGGGGCTGTATCAGCTATTAAGTGGGTATGCCTTTAAAAGAGCCAGGTTTTTTCTCCACTTTTTGGGAAGATAGCCCATGGATTTGGAATTGGGAATTTTATCAGCATTTTCAAGAAATTGGGAAATAAATTGAGGTTTAAAAAATACATGAAAGAGTCAGTTCAACATCTTAAATCAACAACACCATCATGATCAACAGTTTTCCACACAATCAGCTCACAAAGAGTCTCTACAACCTTATTTCACTAGTTTTCACAGCCAGGGATGGAAACTAACTTTTTACACTTGGTTGCCCACAGGGGCAACCATCTTTAGTATTTTTGTTGTCCAGCTAAAGAGCAACGAGCCCAGTACCATGTACGTGTCATGTATATCAGATTATCTAATACTTTCTTTGCATTAAATAATAAATAATTACACACAAAAATCGCTAACATGTCACATTTTCAATGCATTATGTCTTATTATGATCATGAATTGAATTGTGTCATATGCCTAAAAACATGAAATATTATTTAACTGATTATTAATACACATTTGCCAATTTTGATTCAATGTATAATTCCATTGAATTGTTTTATACTTTAAAAAAGCTAGTTGCCCGGCCGGACTACCAACATTAGAAATTGAGTTGCCCGGGCAAAAATCTACTCTCCCCGGGCTCACGGGCAACCACTAATTTCCTTCTCTGACAGCCCAGAAGAACATCAGTCAGCAATTTGCTTTGGGTTTCAACAATGATGATGCAATACAATTACTTGTTATTTATCAATAACAATTGGAGGACTTATACTTGTAGATGTTTGTTTGTTTAGTGAAGCTTGCTTAAAACAAATCAACAGTTTTTGTTTAGCAAGGTTTTTGCATAGGAATCTTTTTCAAGTTATATTTTGAATCGAGCGACACAATACCAGCCATTGTCTTTTGATTGATTAGAAGGTTTAAGAAGTTCAAGATGGCCTGCAATGAAGAAATTAACCCTAAGACTTTGGTTTTGGCCAGAGCTAAAATGATGAAACTGTCTGTGGTTATGCAGATAATCTTGGGTCATGTTTAAAGCACAACCTTCTTGATAAACCACATTTTGTGTTTTACTTGGATATCCCTTGTGGAACACAAGCCACCCAGTATTATTTCAAGAGCTGACCACCTGTGACATTGGGTAAAGGCCAAACTGTGACACTCATTGGTTGTGGTAGTGCTGGACTTTCTTTTATTGACTCTTGCACCACTGTAAGCTTTTAAGTTAATTTCGCCCAATTGCTTAGCGTAATCATGAATTGCTTATGAAGTTTTACCCGGGAATGTACTAGCAAAATAAATGTCCGAAGCACGACACTTTTGTAGACATAAATTGACCTTTAACAAATTTACATACATAGTTTTGATTAGATATTGAAACCAAACAGCCATGGTTGTATTAAACCTTAAACGTTAGTTTTTGTTATTGCTGTCATTTTTTTGTAATGATTAATTTAAAATATGGACATAAACTGTTAAGCCTAACTCTAATAAGGACTAAGGTCGCGAATTTACGGTAATCAACTTATCAAGGAGACTTATTATTTCTGTCAATATCAAAGTACTGACGGGCAAGTGCAATGCTTCGATGTGGGATTTCACTACGTGGGTGCATACAAAACGCGTTTAAATCGATGTTTGGTATACTATTTGAAACAAAGTAACTGAGACTTACAAATTTCCGAATCTTGGCGGGACCTTTCAATCAGCAAGTTGCAGACGAAAGACAGCTTCCGGTGACGTCACAGGCCACATACCACTAAAATATCGGTGACTTGTAATACCGATTCTACAGTAAATTACGGAAAATTTTATGAAAATACCTGAAACCACACGAGGACAGAAAGGAAAGAAAGTTTTGTGACCGACTTTCTTAAAAGCAGTTGTATAGCCAGAGGAACATTTACACACAGCCTTCTCTTCTTCTTCTCAATGTATTGTACAAGATCCCTGTCTGGCGCATTGTCGTACATGAAAACAGTTTAAGAGTCATGGAGTGGCGCAAACAAAAGATTTTAAAACTATGTACATTAGTAATTGATGGTTTAGTTTGGTGCCATCCCTTCCTTGAAAGCTTCAAGGCTGGGAGCCGCCACAGGGTGATTTAGCAGTTGATTCCACAGTCTTGTTGCTGACGGGAAGAACAAGTGTCTAGGGTAGTATATCCTGCAGAACATGATACTGCTCCCTCTTGTTGATGATATAGCAAGGCGGTGGTATGAGGTCAGATGGAATGTCAATCAGGTTGTTACTGGTACGGTAAATCATAGCGATCTTAGCTGTTTGAAGTCTCTCCTGAAGGCTATCATCTGTATCGGAAGAAGCTGCTGCATGTGGTTCTGTAGTCCCCTTTCACGTAATTATGTTGACATTTTAAACACTTTTAAAGTATGCTTTATTTGTTTAGCGTTAACAAGGTTTATTGGCCAGTAAAGAATGATTTCGGGTTCTGATATTATAATTTAATATAAGGGTGTTGGTTTCAAGTCTTAACATACACTCATATTATTTTTTTTTTTTTTTAAATTTATAAATGATTAACTTTTTTACGTTTGTGTTTAAACAACATTGCAACAAGCATTATGATTCTATTTTTGACAAATATATGTTTTTTTTGCTACTATAGATCAGCAAACTCAACTGTGTTCTATGTCAATAGAAAGTCATTTGCGTATAAAGTTTAAAATTCACAAATTCAATATATTAGCTTACAACAGAACTATATGACAGACAAGAAACAAAGATGGATGAAGCAGAAATCAACACATTCTGCAATTAACACATGGTAAGGACTTAAAAATAAAAGCCTATGTTGCGTGTTTTATGGTAATAATTACACAAGCAATTACAATATATATATATATATATATATATATAGTTTAACATCCAATATGTGTAGATTTTATAGTTTCAATGTTATTCTTAAATATTTGGACAGCCTTATAATCCATGTTCTTCAGGTGTGTGGAATAGTGTTGCTATGGTAACAGTTCTGTAGTGAGTCAATTAGTACATGTCAAATTATATTTCATATGTTCTTTCTTGTTCTTCATCATTTCAGGTAAACGTATATCGTTCCACAAAACAAACAAATTAATGTCTTAATGAAAAGCATTTAAATTTATTTTGTCACGACACTTTTAATAGGCCCTTAATCATAATTTGTTTAAGTACAGACCTTACAGTATGCAAATGTTTTTGTCAAATCAATTATGAGTCTGTTGCATAGTTACTACTGCAAGCACGCCTCCGTTGCACAATCACTATAGCATCCGCAAGCATATTGCCAAATCACTTGCCCTCGGCATCGATCACTTGCCCTCGGTAACAATCACTTGCCCTCGGCAACAATTACTTGCCCTCGGCAACAACCACTTGCCCTCGGCAACAATCACTTGCCCTCGGCAACATCACTTGCCCTCGGCAACAATCACTTGCCCTCGGCAACAATCACTGGCCCTCGGCAACAATCACTTGCTCTTGGCAACAATCATTTGACCTCGGCAACAATCATTTGACCTAGGCAACAATCACTTGACCTCGGCAACAAACATATCTCTGGTCACTGGGAAGGCAATTATCAAAGAGCTCAACTATATCTCTTGATTAGTCCCTGAGACCAGCCTTTACCAGAAGAAGTTGAATGAATTATGTTACTTGCTATACATATGAACAAATACAGTTGGCATTTAACTAGACGTGTCACAGAACACAGATTTCTAGATTATTGCCAACAAAATTATAAGTTAATTCTTAAACAAAGGACATGTGAATGACTTAGACATTCTATGGATCAACCGCATATTTTATAGGTCTTCAAAGTTCTCTGTAAATTTATTTCCTACTTATACTAATATAAATGCATAATTCTGACCTCTTAAGCTTAAAGCATGACGTTTAATTTTAAGCTAGGGACAAATAATTCACGCTTGGCACAACATCAACTCATGGTGATCATTCTACTTCATACTGACAATGTAACTTCATAAAACTGCCATCATGTTTCATCATTCCGTAACAGCCTTGCTCCATGGCTAAATGCTATAAAGTAACAAATGTTCAATAACAATGTGTATCATAAACGAGAAACAAATCATCATCTAGCTGAACATAAATTCCTGAAATTGGTAAATAAATGAATTTTCAGCTATATGGCGTCTGACTAAATTATTAAACTATTTATTTTCCAAGAGTGCAATTTTATAAGTAAAAAATATGTCAAGTATGTGACACTTCAAGTGAAATGATTTGATACAAATAAATGGGAACACAGGTCTTACTTTGTCTGGCTGGTATTTACGGTATTTATAATTGGTATTTACGCAGCATGTGTAGCCGATTTTACTTAATTTTTACCTAAATTTAATATTTCCCTAACAAAATATAAAAGTAACATGTTTTTAACCAAAATACAACCTCTATGTTAAAGATTCTTTTAAATAAGGATTACTAACTTAGTTTATCAGAAATATGTCATAATTACCAAAATAAGGAGGTGTCCGATTTTTTAGGAATAGAGGAATAGATAGCAAAGAAGGCTATTCTAGAATTGCGACACCTGAAAGGTTTAACCTCATGGAATGAGTGAGAATAGCGTAAATGGTTGACAATACTCGTCCTGACGAAACTCTGTGAGGCCATCGTAAGCTGTTGACAATACTCGTCCTGACGAATTTCTGTGAGGCCATCTTAAGTGGTTGACAATACTCGTCCTGACGAAACTCTGTGAGGCCATCGTAAGTGGTTGACAATACTTGTCGTGACGAAACTCTGTGAAGCAATCGTGAGTGGTTGACAATACTCGTCCAGACGAAACTCTGTGAGGCCATCGTAAGTGGTTGACAATACTCGTCCTGACGAAACTTTGTGAGGCCATCGTAAGTGGTTGACAATACTCGTCGTGACGAAACTCTGTGAGGCCATCGTAAGTGGTTGACAATTCTCACCTGACGAAACTCTGTGAGGCCATCGTAAGTGACTCTGTGAGGCCATCGTTATTGGTTGACAATACTCGTCGTGACGAAACTATGTGAGGCCATCGTAAGTGGTTGACAATACTCGTCCTGACGAAACTCTGTGAGGCCATCGTTAGTGATTGACAATACTCGTCCTGACGAAACTATGTGCTTATATCAAAGAGTTGTTCACTGGCCAATAAAGAACAATTATACAAAAATAATTGTGTTTCTAAGATTTGACAAATACTTTGCCGATTGAAAGGACATGTGCACATTTATTGTATTGAGAATCTGGTTTTCTTTTTTGCTTTTTTCATTGGGGTGTGTATCTTGAAAACATTTACTAGTATCACCTTAAATCATGTTATAGCTTATATAAAATTCCATTGTATGCGAAATGATATGTTGTGTGAAAGTTATAAGTAGATTTACCATTTACAAACCATATAGTAAGTTTGCAATGTATGTTTACATGTACAATGTGCAATGTACATGTAACACTGTTTGTCATTTTTCATTTGTTTTTTAATATTTCTATATTACTGCACACTTCACTGAGAGTCTGATATTTGCAATATTTGTATTCTTTCTTAATGTACAAATCATGGAATTTGAAAGCCCAATAAAGAATTTTTGCATTAAATTATGGCTGTCTGCATTTGATTTAAACCATTTCATCTCATCAATTTTCATAAGACCGCAAGGGCATTTTGAAATACATGTTTATTTTGTGTATTAAATACAGATCATTATTATGGAATGTTAATTGATTCGTTTATTTATTTATCAATTCAATAAATATATCAATATATTATGAATGTATGTAGTTGTTATTATTTATTATCTTCACTACCTGAAGAATATGTGAATTTTTATGTGGGGAAATTTATATTTGACTTTTTTTAACATTAAAACTGCAGAAGTAATTTACTTAAAGGGTTTTCCCTTTAGTTGCAAATAGATTTGGTTGCACACTGAAGTCAAATTATACCGATTTCTCAAACAAAAAACCTTAGAAAAAAAAAACAGAAATAAGGAGCAAACTATATGTTTGTTACCATTTGATTGGTTTTGTTTGTTGGATTTTTTTGCCTTTTTGAATTGTGTTGGTGGTCACTTGACCTTATGCAATTTTCTTTGCAAGCTTAACCGATCTAATCAATTGGTCAGTCTAAACTGTATATACATGTTCATTCCAGTAACTGCATTCTTTTCTTGATTCAGAGGTAGCAATGTCTGTCTAATGTTGTTTTGTTGCATAAAATTAGGTGACCAGGCTGTGATTCAAACTTGCAATCCCCTAATTTACAGTCAAGGGCTCTTTAAATTGAGTCAGAAGAAGGAGTTTTATTTTTTGAATTATTGGCAAAATGTGAATATGGCAACTCAGTTTATGCGTTGCTTGCATGGTGATACTTGCAAGTAATGGTCAGGGAAAATTATGATGATTTAACATAACATAACATAACATAACATATGGTATTGTAATGCAAGGCCTCTGGTCCAAAATACAATTGTTATATATATTGAATGCTTATGTCTTTGTGGTACATGTTCTGCTCGATTATAATAGAATTATTAATTAACATAACTCTGTCACCACCATTGGATGATTATTGAACAATTGTATTTTGGACCAGAGGCCTTGCATTATATATATATAATGTATATATTATATATATATATATATATATATTTATATCAAATCATATCATAACTTTGACAATTAAGTAATTCAAGTTATATATTTCATAATAAAAGTAATTATAACGTCATGAAACACTTTTATATTTAATAAAGTATCAAGCAAAAACGTCTTCCGAGTAGTAAACGCATCGTGCATATATTTTGCCATAGCAATTACACTCTTTCTGTAATATTCCGACATAATTGTATAAAACAGATTTAAAGTTATATAATGGTTTCCAATAATGTCAATTAAATATTTAAGTCTTAACTCATCATATAATGGGCACATTAAGACAAAATGGAATTCGTCTTCAATTACATAAACATTGCGTTTTAAACAAAAGTAACAATATCTATATTCTCTTTCTATATTCATATGTTGGGCCTTTTCAATTTGTAATTCGTGGCTTGAACAACGAACATTCGATAACGCCCTTTTTAAAATATAAGGTAAATCCATGTTTAGGTATCTCTCTGTATTCAGGAGAGTTTTGAAATATTTATAATGTAGTGCTTTTGGAGATGTATTAATAAAATCCTGCATCCTTTGAAGCGCACAATCTTTAAGTCTTCTTTTATAGAGTTTTATAAAAGCACTGATGTTTCCAATTCAACCAGCTATCCAAGCAAACCCGAAGCCATTTTCAAACAGAAGTTGTTTAACTCCGGTGGCCCACGTTGTCTTGCCGCCGGTGTTTAAGTTACGTAGCATCTGGTAACAGTTTTTCGGATACCTTTGGTCTTCCATTCGAGTCAGCTTTGTCCAATACTTCACACAACTCGACATATACGTAACATTTAATGGGTGCCAACCACATTCACTCAGAGCGAGGAAGTTTGGTACATTTCGATTTAAACACGCCACGTATTTGCAAAACCGGGAGTGTACACGCTCAATAGTTTCATTATATTAAAACCCCCATATCCCTGAAGAGTAGCATAAAACTGGGGTCATCATTGCATCGAATAGTTATAAAGCATCCTTAGGTTGGAAGTAAACAAATCGATTTTGAAATCTGTATATGTTATCCACCGCTTTCGAAGCTTGTAGACTTAATATTTACTGGGTTTTGTTTCACGACAAGGTTGGCGTAAAAAGGCTCCGAGGTATTTATAATTATGCACAACTTCAATTTGTTCCCCGTTATAAAACCACTTTTCATAGGATTTAAGCGCGCCTCCGTTGCGAAACACCATACTTTTTGACTTTTCAATATTTATTTTCATCCCGGTTAGAGGGCAGAATTGTTCAATACAGTATATTTTTCTTTGTAGGTTTTGCTTTGTATCGGCCGTGCTTGTTAGATCGTCAGCAAATAGGAAGGCATATATGTCATCAGTATTTTCGTAAATAAAGACTCCATAACGCGCTTCAGCTTAAAAAAGTCTGCTAAATCATTGATAAACAGTGAAAAAACCGAGGCGAGCTGACACAGCCCTGTTTCGTTCCGATCGAGCAATTAAAGAATCTTGTTAAGCCATCGTTTACTTTAACACAAGACCTCAAGTTGCTATACATAGATTTAAATATATTTAAAAACTTGCTGTCATCTTTGATACCTTTTCTGATCAAACAACGCCATAAATTGTCATAAACACACTAGCCAAATGCTTTAAAGAAGTCAATGAAGAACACGTACATTCTCCCCTTTTTCTTACACAAGTATTTTTGAATAACAGCCTGCAGGTTAAATATATTGTTCATCGTAGAATAATTTCTAAGAAAACTAGCTTGGGATTCAATAATTATATCATTTTCTTCGCACCAAATAGTCAGCCATTTATATAATATATTTGTAAATATTTTACTAATACTGCTTATAAGCGATATGGCCGTATACTTATAAGGCTCGTCCCTAATGCCCTTTTTGTGCAACGGTACTATCATACTTTTGCTCCATTCCGCGTGAAAACTACCTTCTTCGTGAATAGCATTAAATAAGTCTTTCAAATAAGGTACACTGATTTGGTAGGTATGTTTGAACATCTCAATACATAATCCATCTACGCCTGGGCTACATATACCTTTCAACGAACGAATGCTCGCTTCAATTTAGTCGACATATATCTCACGGTCCAGTACGTCTGCGTTTATGTGGGTGGCCAGTTCTGCAAAATCGTTCTGGTTAACGGAAGTGTATGTATTGTCTGCCAAGTAAAGGTTTTCGAAGTAGTCCACCCATGAACTTGCAGAAATACTCTCGATACCTTTTATTGTACATGTATTATGATTACCATTCGAATATTTTATTTGCCTCCAAAAGTCCGTTGGGCTAGTACGGGCCTTTACCAGGTCGTGTCTTCTACTTTGTTCTCAACCTTCTTTTTTTTCTTTCTACATACGTCTTTGAACACGTTTCTGGCATGAATATAACCTTGTAAATCTTCAGACTGTTTACCCGCAGATAGCCTTGCGGTACACATATTTCGACTTACACGCATTTTTGAGCCCGCAGTTTTGAATATAGTGATAAAGTCATTCAGTTTTTCGAGGGTATTCGTTGAGTAGACTGTATTGCTGAAAGCTTCATATAATCTCTCAAAATTATTCACAAATTCTTCTTAACCCTCCTCACGACATTTATATTTTATACATGCATGTTTAGCAGTCATATCATTCTCTTCAGTACGCATATGATTAACATTGTCATTACAATGCAAAGTACAGTACAATGGAAAATGATCTGAGAAATCAATACAATCAACACCAAATGAGGAAATAATATGACAAAATATCAGTTGAAGCTATGACATAATCAATAGTACTACGGCCGTCATTTTCTACACATGTAAAATTGCCGTCTTTATCATCGAAAAATCGACCATTTAGCATATGTATATCATGCATACAATATAGTTCGATTAGAGATTAACCAAACTTATTTATCGTTAAGTCTTTCAAATTACGCTGAAGGCAAAAATTATCACCTGGGTAGTCGGTTTCTGTACTATAAATAAAATCAACATCGTCTTTGGGGATGCAGTCAAGTATATCTTTCACACGAGCGTTCAAGTCCCCGGCTATGAGAAACGAGGTATCTGGGAAATCTGACTTTATAATAGTTCATTTGTCATGTAATAGACTTATGCCATCGGTTTCCTCCGCGTCATATATAACAGACCCTTCTGGAGATACATATGTTTAACACATTATCAGATCTTTTGGTAAAGAAAGCATTTCCTTTTTTTTACATATAATCAATACAATCCGTAAACTGATTATATATTCTTGTTATCATGCCGTATCGACAAGAAGATTCTCTTATTAACACTAATACACCGCCTGAATTACGAATACTGCTTTTTCTCTGGGATCTTATATTTTCAAAAGGAATCTTATCACTTAAAACATCACCATATTCAAACAAACGCGATTGCCAAGTTCATATAAAGCTATTAAATAAAATTGTTTTACATAATGCAGAAAATCAATGTCATTTGTGAGTTTAGCTAACCCTCTAAAATTGAATGAACATAGTTTTATAGAAGTTTCAACAAGTTTGTATTTTGAGCCTTTGCCAAACCCCTATTCTTCAAACAGAACGGACTTTTTCTGGAGTTCGTCGTATGCGTAAGTTGTGTTTTCAACAATAAGTTTGTCAAATTTGAAATGCACACGCTTCTTCTAGGCGGTACACTGCTGAAATAGAGGAAATAACCCCGATCTCGCCCTTGCGATTCTCGGAGGAAGATCTTCTCCTATTCGGAATCCAGGATCGCCTTCCTTCCGCTTCCCCCGGAATGCCGTCAGAATGCGGTCCCGATCGCGAAGAAGGGCGAATCGAACAAGAATCGGCCTGTTGCCGGCTCGCGACTGTAGGCGGAAAACGTCGTCGATCCGAATTGAATCACAATTAATGCTAAGTTTCTCCGTTAGTAGATGTTTTATAGTGTTAATTAGCATCGATCTCGTTTCATTTTGCTGTTCATTATGAAACTTGAGATTGTTTCGTTTCATTTGAGTTTCAATTTGTTCATATTTGTTTTGAATAATTTTGGAGACAGATTCAACTTGCTTTCAGACGTTCTAATAAGTCATTGACTGTTTGCACGACATTTTTTTTTTTCAGCTCTTCGTTGTCTACTTTAAGTTGATTTACTGTATGTTCCCTGATATCAAAATGTGTATGTTTTCCTTTTGCGTCCTTTGCGTATTTCCAGAAGAATAAGACCAAAATCAAGATTTTGGCAATCTAGTTGATCGACGCCGTCCGTGTCGGTTTCCGAGATCACTCTTGGGTCCCGGAAGTGTAACATGTCTGTACTAGATATCTGGCTGGTCGACCACCCTGATAAACTTGCGCGTGGCGGCCTTGTCAACGATGCTGAGATGTCTGCCCGGATGTCAAAGTCGCGGTTGCGTCGCTGCGTCCGCGTATTGTGCCGATTACTAGATGATAGTGATTCTAATGATGATAATGTGCTGATGATTATGATGATGATGATGATGATGCTAGACTGAAGAATAAAAAAGATGGCATGATGATGATGTTGATGATAACGACGATGATGATGATGATGGTGATGATGATGATGATGATGATGATGATATTATGACGTGATGATAACGTCTGCTGATCAATTAAATGTTGAAACAGTTGCGTTAATTCGCACTATTCTATAAATAGCTCTCATGTAAACTTCCGGTCGAGTCTGCGCGAGCGTAATTAAATTAATTATTTTGGAACAGTTTCTCACTTAGTGCAAAAAAAAGGATTCTTTTACGAAAGTACTGATTTAATTAATATTTCGGTAAGTAATTGTTAATGAATTTATACTTTCGCTGATCCCTGCACCTACTAATCAATGAAAAACCGCCGGTAAACATGGATATTTTTCGAATTATGTCCACGATATTTATGCAAGTTTTGTCTTTTGAGTTTTGTCTTGTATATAAGACATGCAACTCATTTTATGTAACTTTTATATTAGACTTAATTGACCATATAACAATTTGCAAAATATTTTCGCAAAATGAGATTGACACTTCATACTCACATCTGGCTTCCGTACAGTTTGTCAACCATTTCCGATTATTAAGCAGTTCCGGTTAACATTAATATAAAGTTATATATATGAGAATAGTTTGTATAAATAATGTAAAATTTACTACTAACTTGCGAAGAATGCTATTTTACTGTATGTTTATGCATTTTCTCTTTTTGGTTCATGTGTTACTTCCGGTCTGGCGCCTATTGAAAAAGATGCCTTCAGACGCTTGATTGTAAAACTGCAGACGAGAACTTAAGTGAAATTGATCCATAAATTGACATAAAATGGCCCTTAACGAAAAAAGGTAATATGCATAGTTATCCGTTATCTATGTACCAGTATATGTTTCAACCAGTTCCGGTTTAGTGACTCGCGAGTTAATGTAGTTGAGAGGCTGGCTCAAAATGATTATTTTTAATAAAAGTGTATGTTGAGTATCAATTTGTTATATATACATAATGTAAAGAAGTGCTTTTATTATACTGTATTGTTCAGTTGTAAGGAATAATTAGGTTAAATGGGTTAAAGATGCATGTTGTTATTTTTTGAGGATTGATTGATTTCATGAAAAGGAACAATGTATTTTTTTATAATAATTCTAAATTGTTAACTTGTATTTAAATATCATCAGGGACTAGTCAACTTGTAAAGTATGCTGAGAAGGTGAAGAAAAAAAAAAGAAAAAGGTCCCAACATTCTGCAAAGACAAAAGAACAAGAGCAAGACGTGTATTATATGATATTGAAACTACTAAGGAATCTATACGTAAAGCGTCGATTGATCATAACTTGAGTTATAGTTACCTATTCAGGCGAGTTTCAGGGGAGATATAATTTGAGTCTAAGAATGGACCAGCAACAGTATTTTCAAAGCAGGAAGAAACTGAACTAGCTCAGTACCTCAGTAAAATGGCTAAAAGGATATGGGACTACGACCAGGCGATTTTTTTTTTTATATAATCCAATATATTGTACGGACAGAAGGAAGAACAAGAGATGTGTTTGTCAGAAACACAATGCCCCCTACTGCGCCGCTTTGATTTTTGTTATCTTTGACCTTGAAGGATGACCTTGACCTTGACCCTTCACCACTAAAAAAGTGCAGCTTCGTGAGATACACATGCATGCCAAATATCAAGTTGCTATCTTCAATATTGCAAAAGTTATGACCAATGTTAAAGTTTTCGGACAGACATACGGACAGACGGACAGACGGACCGACTGACGGACAGTTCAACTGCTATATGCCACCCTACCGGGGGCATAAAAACACTATTTACTAATGAAAGACCATCCTATGAATGGTACAAGAAGTTTATGACTAGAAATAAAGACATAGTAGGGTTACGGAAAGAAGTTTTGCTTGAAGCTTCCAGAAGCCGACTCACAAGTGAACACCTTGACATGTGGTATTCCAGTTTCAGAGACTTCTTAGCTGAAAAAGGTTTTCTTGACCAGCCTGAGAGAATCTGGAATGCGGAGGAGACAGGTGTTCAAATGGGAAATAAAGCAGGCTACGTGATTGGACCAAGTAGGGACAAATTTCCGACACAAGTACCTCATATGTCTGGATCATCAACAAAGGCACGCTTGACTGTCATGTTTGCTGCTAGTGCAAGTGGTTCCATGATGCCACCTTTTTATGTTTATCCTGACCCTCCACCTAAAGGACCTCATCCACTGAATTGTTCATTGCCAGGTGGATATGTGGCCTATACAGAAAAGGGATGGATGAACTCAAATACATTCATAAAATTCTTTGAGCATTTTCCTACACATATTGTTACAGAGAAACCAGTTGTGTTGTTGATTGATTCAGTTGGCTCACACATCAACCGCACCATATTCACTACGGAACGGGCCATGGGAATCGAATCGTATAGGATAGTGCCAAATGCAACACACCTAATGCAGCCCCTGGACAAGGGTGTGTTTGGACCACTGAAGAAACAGTGGTATGCCACTGTAAGGAAACACAAACCGAACTTTGCAGAAAAGTTTAAAGATTGCTTCAAGGACTTCTACAAACCAAGCACAAAAATTGGGTACGACAAATTTTGGGTATGAAAAAAAATTGGATACGAACATTTTGGGTACGAAAAAATTATGCCAAAAAAACAAATGTGGGTACGAAAAAAAAAAGTACTGGTGAGACAAGACATCTTTCTTGACTCTGGCTGGTTGGTGAAGCTCAGCACGAAGAAGGGGGTGGAGTTGTTCTACCATGCAATTACATCATTTATACCCCATGCAAAGATCACTTCAACATTATTTCTGATGTTCTAAAAGCAATACCTGAAGGATCTGCAATGGATATTATCATGGATGCCTAGATGATTTAATGTTTGATTAAGTACAAAACCTGTATAGTTTTGTTTTTATTAATTCAGAAAATGTATATTTAGAAAAGGCTAATAAAAATAATATAACATTTAATTAACAAGTGTAAATAAACAGAAAAATACAGTAAAGATGCATACAAAAATCAGAAAACTTCTGTTAATACACTCAAATATGATTTCTTACATATAGTTTACAGAACATAACACTATTTCATTAAATGTTTCAAAGCATGAGCAATTTGAAGACACCTTCTAATAACCTCATGCTTATACAAACTCCCAACTTATATCATTATGACTGAGCCAACTCCCATAAAACTTAAACAAACAAATTAAGACACAGTTATAAAATCATGCACAAATATGTTACATGGAACATACATAAATTTATAATATAATTGATAAACACGCGTCTGTATAGGTCCCTGGGTAAATACACACGCTCTAAAACATGAGACCTGTAAAAACAGCTGGTCAGCTGTCAAATCTAATTGTTAAAATTCATTTTGAGACGACGCCATTATGAATTATTCGGAACACCTTGAATAAACCGGAAGTGTTTGAATAGGTCATGTAAACAAAAGCGTCATTAGCAAAAAATCATATATGCTGGGAATAAAATGTTTGCATGTTTTTGAAGGATAAAATTATGTTTATCATCCAATAACATACAAAAAAGTATCTTCATTACAATAGAAGATTATTCACATTAGCTTTATTGATTAATCGGAACTGGTTGACAAACTGTATCTTAATTTTAAGGTTCACATTCTATAAACAATAGTTTAAATGTAAAGTGTAGTGATTTAAGGTCTTTTCCAACAACATATAGAAGGGGTCTACTTTTTTATTATTTAGCCATTAGATTAGCTTTATGGATAGAATTTCAAGCTCCTGTGGATTATACATGCAAATAAACTATAAACATAATACTACACACTCAAATGTATACAAAATAAAAGACTGGCTTCAACAATCTGCTGTTGTTGTTATATGCGGCTAGTTGTTGAGGTTGTTTTTACACCGTTTAAACTCAACTTAATATTTAACATGCACTCGTTCATTACAACCTCTTACCAGAGTCGATTACTTATAACTCGTTTATTTAAAATGTATTGGTGCATAAAATCATAACAAATATGGCAAAAAATAAATATATGTCGCTTAAAAACGGTATACGAAATTTCACAAGTGAAAAAACAATACTAAAAAATATCAAATTGTGCGCATACATGAATTTATTATCACCCATTAACAATTCTTTCGTTTCTTCGTGAAAGGTGTATAATTGCAAGTAAATCGCTTGTTTCTAGATCTTTGCTTTTAATTTGCATTCAACGAATTACAGTTTACAGTTGTACGCGCTTCATTAAATTGTCTATATTATTTGAATTCCTCAAAAGGAAACGACTCATTGTTTGCCTAAATGTTAAATTTGAAATATTGATTTTGTTAAGTTATTGTAAATGTTTGTTTTATGTTAAATAGATACACAATTATGCTCTACATGTATAGACTATTTTATAAGTGAGTGGTCAACATACAGATTCGGGAACTGAACTAATATTCAATCAAACTTATAGCACTTTTTAATTGGAAGAAAACATGTATTAACCAAAAGCATCAACATATTAAACAGGGGACATCACATCACAACAACACAACAAAAACCGCACATTAATGACACACTTAAAAACACGTTCCATGGTTGGGCCATTTCAGTGTGTGTTAAGTAGCATTATTGAAACATTTTTTTCAACATATGTGTTAAAAATTGATATTATGCATCAGGGCCGCCGGCAAAAAGTAACCGAATAAAGAGGAGACTGCAGGATATAATTCGGACACCTACTTCGGAAATAATGCTTCCGATTCATGTTACATAACTGGAAAACATCCGTCTTATGGTTTTCACGACATGGACATAATCTCTGATCAATCTTTTTTCAACTGCTATGATTTTAATATGGACGTAAAAGTGGGCACTTTTAAAACAAAGATATTAATTCATTAGATGCAATTGTTGCATTATTAACTGATATCATACGTCAGCAACTGCCCCCCCCCTCGATACATTGTTTCGAAGAGTTCAACGCTCTTGATGATGTCTTCTCTCTTGATCCATTGTCGGCGGTATGCTGTATCAGCTTCAAGGCATCTCTTATTCATATCTTGCTGCGTGTCTCCCCTAGTTATTGTTATGACGCTAAGTGGTTCCAGCAAATAGTTGAGCACATTCCCGAGACCTTGACACCACATAAAACTGCCAGGTTTTCTAGCCGTGGTCGTTTCTTTCTCATGCAATTTATTATATTCTATTTCTGCCGCTCATGCAAATGCCACAACGCAACACAATGCCCAAAGAGGCAGTGTATTCAATCATGACTAGGCACAGACATCGTGCATTAAAAGAGATGTATACATGTGCAACGAATAACCTGCTATAGATATGTCTAATTCACGATTCACTTAGTATTGTAGCTTTGTCAAATAGAACCATGCATGTTTGCGGTCCTTAAGACTTCCTCTAATTGTTTTACTCGCGCACAAAGATGACTGCAATTTCATTAAGAACCGTATCTGGTCTTGATTCAAAGGGCTCTTGGCTAAATATAATCTTGCATGTTTAGAGAAGATTTTCTATGGTGGCTTTTCGTCATCAAATCATTGTTTCAGAAGGTTTCGAAGGGTGCGATGAAATGATTTCATTTGATTCGATTAAATGCATTGAAATAATATTGTCAATGGTTAATTTCAGCATGGTAATTACCATAACCGATTAAGTCACATTTGCCGCTTTGATACCGTGTCAATGTTAACGTGCTTGTATAAAAATCGAAATGATACATTTCTTAAAGGATATAACTAATGCAAGCTGTTGTTTCTCTATAATTTATAACAATTTGTCTTAATTTTGCATTAAAACTAATGTCAATGACAGGTCTTAAATGACTTTTTCTCATTCTGAATAAGAGAAATACTTATGATAAAAGAAGGAAAATGCTGTCGAGTTAGTTACAACGCATAATTAATGTTAGCCCTCATGATAGTAATAAACCCTTCAAATATTTGATTAAAAGCCCCACCCCCAGCCCCCCTCCAAAAAAAAAGCGGCGGCCTTGTGTAACATTATCTTTTAAAATGATCAAACTCATACTTATGTAAATTTCCCTTTACATAAGAAAAGCCTCACTATAGTCTCAAGATGATCACGTATTGGACATGTAAACGTAGCGAATCATAGTGGAGCACTTAATATTTAAACTATTTAATTGCAAAAAAATCGAATTTCTACTACAAACATTCCTCGTTTGACAGAAACAACACAAGCACAACACTGATACTAAAGATGCATTAGATGTTATTACACATGTATATTAAAGCTTTTGTTTAACAGTTGATTCTGTTTTGCATTATTGTATAAATCTACACATGTACATACATTAGTACGTCGAAACGATTTTATCCCACTAAATTATAATAAAATGCAGAACTTATGTCATTGTAAATAAAACACCTTATGTCTGCTTTCTTTTACCGATATCATCGACTGGAACGATTCGTCATCCGTCTATCGGTGTCAACGGCTTTGAACTTCCGTTATCTGTCGACACATGTCATCGACTTAGATCCTCCTTTATCAGTCTGCTGATGTCGTCGTCTTGAACCATCTATATATCCGTCTTCAAATGTCACGTTGGACCCTCCGTTTTCAGTCTTACAATGTCATCAGATTGGACTCTCCGTTACCCGTCTTCCTATAACATCAGCTTTAACTCTCCATCATCTGTATACCGATGTCATCGACTTACACTCTCAGTTATCCGTCTATATATGTCATCGGCCTGATTCCTCCGTCATCCGTCTACCTATGTCATCGAATTAAACCCTCCTTTATCGGTCTAACGTCGTTTGGTAACGTTTTAGGTTCTCCTTTGTTAGTCTATATATGTCCGCGGCCTGAACCTTCCATTACCAGTCTTAATATGACATCGGCGTCAAATCTCCATTATCCGTCTACCGATGTCATCAACATGTAGCCTCCGTCATTCGTCATATGTCATCGACTTGAATCTTCCGTTATCCGCCAACATATGGAATCAGTTTCAATCCTCCGTTATCAGCCTGCTAATGACATAGGCCTGAACCCTCCGTCATCCGTCTACATGAACCCTCCGGCTACCGATCTTCAAATTTTACGCTCCGTCATCCGTTTACTGGTGTAATCGGCTTGAACAATCCGTCACCCGTTTATCGATGTCATCGTCTACCGATGAAATCGGCTTACAGCCCCTTATTCGTCTTTTGATGGCTTGAACTTTCTTTATTCCGTCTACCTGTCTTAGCGCCACCTCCTGTCATAAGCGCCACATCCTGTTATTAGCGCCAGCTCCTTTTCATTTGCTCCACCTCTTTTGGAAGTATGCAAAATTATCTATTAGATCTACAAGAAGCCAATAATTTTGTGCATGCGACACCTTGTACATGTTCAAAGCTATGGAATACCTTTAGGTCATCGTGGTTACACATTAAAATCCAGGGGGCGACAATGCGATTGTGTGATAGTACGATGGCGACAATGCGATAGTATGATGGCGACAATGCGATAGTACGATGGCGACAATGTGACAACGCGATAGTACGATGGCGACAATGCGATAGTACGATGGCGACAATGCGACAACGCGATAGTACGATGGCGACAATGCGATAGTCATATCGTACTGTCGCCATCGCATCATCGCATTGTCGCCATCGTACTATCGCATTTTCGCCATCGTACTATCGCACTGTCGCCATCGTATTGTCGCACTGTCGTCATCGTTTTATCGCATTATCGTCATCGTATTATCGCACTATTGCATTGTTGCATTGTCGCCATCGTTCTATCGCACTGTCGCCATCGTATTGTCGCACTGTCGTCATCGTATTATCGCATTGTCGCCATCGTACTATCGCGTTGTCGCATTGTCGCCATCGTACTATCGCATTGTCGCCACCGTACTATTGCGTTGTCGCTTTGTCGCCATCTTACTATCGCATTGTCGCCATCGTACTATCGCATTGTCGCCATCATAATATCGCATTGTCGCCATCGTACTATCACACTATTGCATTTTCGCTCTATGGATTGTTATGTTTAACCACGATGGCTCTAACGGTATTCCGTACAAAGCAATTGTTTGATGTCGTTAGATATTTTATTGGGTGGAAATTTACTCGTCACACAGGCAAAATACATCGATTAGCTTTCAAAAACTCCACCATGCCACAACTTATAAAGGTCCTCGCGTTTCCAAATGGGTAGTGATTGTATGTTTCTGTACATTTGTGGATGAATTAATGTCCTTAGCGCCACCTCGGAAGTATAAATGGCTCATGTATTAAAGCATCGCAAAAAAAGAGGTGGCGCCCGTGATTACCGGCCATGCATTTATACTATTAAACTACCATCAATGTCCTTAAGAAGGTGAATTGCAATCTTTAAAAACTTCATTTTAATTGAGAGCTTACAAGCATATCTTGTTATGTTAAGGGGATCCGAGTCGTGTACAGTGTATACTTTTTTTTTGCAAATGATAATATAAAAACGGCTATATAAGATCCATCTGTTGCTTAAGTTATTTATTTAACAAAAAACCCACGTTAATCGACCCCTTTCTTTATCACAATAAACTTTCATAATTATTACTGGCGCACTCAACAGGCAAAATAAAGTTACTGACCTCATTGCGCCCTTTTAAACTGTGTTCAAGTTTATAGTTATAATTCGAACATTGCATTAATGTGGTAAGTGTATGTAAACTCCATTTAGATCATAGGAACACTAATATGCGAGTGCATTTTTTTCCGCTGCATACTTAACGGATGAAATCGGCATTAAGACAGTTTTGCATTGCACTGTAACTTCATAGAAAAGTGTGTGAACTGTTGATGGACAAGTGAAATCGATTTAATTCGTAAGAAAATGTTCCATTACAATTGGATATTACAAGATGTCTCTCTCTCCTCGCCCACTTATTTCTGGGTAGCTCACGTAATTACATATACCCATAATAAGTTAATTATTAAAACAATATTGTGTAGTGGTGTGTTCCTCAATATTAATTCATGAGCATAAGAATGTGTGACTGGGCCACCGAGCATGAACCAAAAATTAAGGCACGTATTTATACAACTGCAAAAAAGTATGAACACAAAGTGGAATGCAAACAATAACATCAAGACAATCTATGAAGTAAGAGTTGTTTATTTTTAAAGGAGAACGAATACTATAAGACAATTATAAAGATGAGCAAACATAATTATTGTCTGCAAAATTGGACTTAAGTTAAGCGCTAACATTTAATACCATATTTACTTGATTTATATATATATATATATTTCTCTTCGATAGGAAGATTTACCTCATCAATACTATTTTTGAAAGGTAAGTTAACAATAATAATATTGAAAATTAATAAAAATGTAATAAAATATGTTATATCAGTGACATAATTATTGTCTGTAAAAACGGAATGATTTCAGTCTAGCGCTAACATTTACATACCATCTTTACTTGAATTATATATCTATTATCTTTTTATCTTATCTATTTATATTTTTATCTGAGAGAGGTGGTTTTATCTCATTAATAATATTTTGAACGGTAATTTATCAATATTAATATTGTAAATTTATACAAATGTATTAAAATATATTTAATCTCGGTGTTTCTGAGTTTATGTTCTTACATAGGTAAAACTAATATTAAAACGGTTTATTTATTCGCAGAATCAGCATTACATTCTTTTGGCAAAATTATTCATATCATACATACATATACACAGTTAGACGAAGTTCGGCTATACAGAGAATTATTGTATGCAATATTGATCATTATTATTATAGCAAACGAATAGGAAAGTAAATCGTAGCATACAAATAATGTCGATATATAATATAAATAAAAAAACACACACACACAAGAGTAACCGGAAAATGTAGCAAAGAAAATAATGTTTATGATGTGAAGGAATTTAGACAACTAGCAAGCAACAGAAGAATCGATGCTATCTTTTCGTTTGAACATTACAAAATATAAAAATTTCGATATTTTACGGATATATTTTTAAAATACGAATTAAAAAACTTAGCGTCTGCACAAAATATATAATAAATAATAAGTAAGATACAGTTCTAACATGATTATGAATGATCTGTTAACAAAAATCAAACATGCAGACAAATTAAGTTATTTGTGTACGCATACAACAATCAACAGCAAATCAAATAAATCATGCATGAATGAAATATAAATCAAATATCTTACACATTGACTACAGTAAACATATAGCTCATTAAAACAAACACACTTAGACTTTTGGTGCTTAGGAATTACTTTCCATTGCAAAATTCAAAACGAGAAACAGACGTACGGTTTTATACAACTACTGTCCCCAAACAAATACAGGTTATGCTTAAGAGATTGCATCAATCGTTCATGAAATGGATTGTTAATTTGGTTCATTTATTTATTAACTTTTACTTAATGATCTTAAACACCTATCATTGTTTGTGCTGAGCGACAAAGCGTCAACATGCGTATATTTGCATTAAATTGTTTGACAATATAAGATTGACCAGTTTGGCGTTTATGTCCAATTGACTTAGGAATCAAAATATACCCAACTTAATCCAAGACCAACCTTGCATTAAGTCGGATAATATTCTCAACGTTATAATAAATTATTAGTATAACATTATAACTATTCGTTTTTGTTTTAACTTATTGTCTGGTTCATTTTGCTACGACATCGACCGATGGGACCGAGCTTTTACCGTAGGTCCAATAATTGATCTGAGCATCCAATTTGAGGACTCCATGTCGTTCTAATAAGGCCTTAAATTGAGTTGACATTTTGTTATCGGTCTTTTCAGTTTTCCATAGCAATCGTAACCTAGGAGCTTATACCAAAATCAAATGATGGTTAATCTAACTATCCAGCGTACTAATCCTAGATCTCCTGATGTAGTTTTTTCTCGGACACAATTCAGTTGCCGACAGCCATACTGAATAGAAATTTGCAATTAAAAGAAACCAACGACGGTTTATACGGTATTTTATTTTCAAACAAAATAAGCTCTTAGTAATTATGTTTATATTATTTATAACGAAACTGCTCACCATACGTAGTGCTTTCTTTTAGATCCAGGTAAGAATTTACTTCTATAATAAAAAAACAAATTTGTCCCGGCGACAATGTTTGCTCATGCGGAAAATATAATAAGTCGCAAGAAAATGTAAATTAATCAAATGTACATTAACCATAAGGGTACTATTGTGTAATAAAATTCTCAATTTCATATATTAAAACCTTTTGATATTGTATATATTTTTTCTTATTCGATTGCAGCACTATATTATTAATTAAACGTGGTAATAAGCTTTGTTGCCTTTTTTTTTACTTTTCTATACGAAAGTGTAACACAAAAGATATTCCCCTTCAACACACATTCCAATCGAATGTGAGGTACGAGAGTAAAAGAACTAAAAACATATTACCTGTTCATCGTTTTTCATCGCGCAAGTTGAAATGTGGTTTCTAAATTGACCACCGGTTGACAAAGAATCCCAAGTATCGATCCTTACCATTTTGGTATGTAGTACAATGTTTTACAATTGAAACAATAAAAATAACATGTTATTAAAGTATGATGAAAATACACAAGGTACTATGAACATACACACAATAAAAATTAACACAAAACACCCTGCGAAAACACTGCAATATAATTTTGTTGAAGAAGCACATAACTATATATACTCTTTATGTTATGCGGTGGTTTATATGAGAAAGATAATGGTAGAAAACTCAGGTTGAAATAGACACATAGATACAATGTATTATAGTGTTCGATATGTTATACAGCTATCAAAATAAGTAATATAATGATTTTTTAAATTATCTATATACAAACCAATAGCAATACAATGTAAATAGTATATTTGTATAAACATGAATTGTTGGACTGAGCTTTATTTATAATGCTGATACACGCGACGCGAAGTAATTCACTTTTTTATTTTTACATTGTATTAAATATATGAATCATGAAACGAGATATGCACACGAATATTATAATATTGCTTTACAAGACATTATTTTTCTATTAAGTATTAATGGAATATTAACAAAATAAACCAATATCCTTATAAACAATTGTATAATAAAAGATATTACAGTAACAAAAACTCACAGAAACCGAAAAATACAAGACACATGGAATAACTTACAATTACCTAATATTTAAATATCCGACTAACTTCGTTTGCCACACGAATATATATAATATATACTA
Organism: Dreissena rostriformis; assembly: GCA_007657795.1. Taxonomy (NCBI): domain Eukaryota; kingdom Metazoa; phylum Mollusca; class Bivalvia; order Myida; family Dreissenidae; genus Dreissena; species Dreissena rostriformis. Next base: position 120,389 of record VMBQ01002091.1, on the reverse strand, counting down.
AATCTTTTAGTTTAAAGCATGAACCATTTCTCAGACTTAATCGCTATAAAAATAATAAAAATTCAGACATTGCAAGAAATTACAAATGTACACTTTGTCTTCTAAAACAAAACATCAGTAAACATTTTACAAACTTGATCGCTACAATTATTTTCTTTTTGTAAAAACTGCGTTGTACGTATGAAAACATGCGAAATCAGTTTAGAATAAATATATCTAGAACCCATTGTGTATTCTAAATGAACATATTGTCGAAGACTCGTAGTTCTACATTATTAATAATGAGTATTGATAAGACGTGGTAGTCATGTCACTAAGGTTGCATTAAGCGTTATTGAAACTCGAGTTTTCAAATATGTCCTTATAAATAGAAAAGAGTAACACACAATAACACTGTCAATGTATAGTATCTATGTGTATGCAAGTTGTCGTGTTTTCTAAAAAATACACATGGTGATTCATTTTCCAATATTCTGGAAATATTGATGTGAAGAAAGTTGTCTTGTGTTGGTATTGTATAGAGTTAAGTTTAAACCTGTTTTTAGTTTCTCGATTGCATCGAAGACATATTGGACCATTGAGATTTAATTGTGACATTAATGATTGACCTCCAAAATAGGTTATGTACGTGAGTCCATATACGTTTCGAAATAATGTTATTTTCAGTCCAGAAGTCATAAAGAATAAATGACCGCAATACGTAAATACGCATTGGAACACATGCTTAACTTCATAGTGATATCTATGCCACTCTATCTACTTTTCTAACCCAAATGAAACCAGGCAGAACATCAATGCGGGTGTTCATGCAATAGCGCACCCAGAACTACTTCTTTTATCAACTTCTCCAATTGGAGCTCTTGACTGTTCGCGTTGAATTTTTTCTGATGCTCTGTCTGCTAACTTGGAATCTTGAAAATACATTAAACAATAAAATACAAAACTTTTCAAGTGCATGAATGTTAAAAAGCAGCATCTAGACAAAATATAAACACAATTATAGAAAAGAACCTTGTCACAAACAAAACAGCAGACATTTACCATGTTCATGTTCGCGGAGAAAGAACAGGATGTCAATAAATTTCTTTGACGTAGCTTCAGTTCTTTTAAGTCAATACAACTACTACTACTGCCACTGCTACTACATCTACTACTGCTACTGCTGCTGCTACTGCTGCTGCTACTGCTACTGCTACTACTTCTGCTACTGTTATGGCTACGGCTACTGCTACTGCTACTGCTTCTGCTACTGCTACTGCTACTGCTACTGCTTCTGCTTCTGCTTCTGCTACTGCTACTGCTACTGCTTCGACAACCGCTACTGCTGCTGCTACTGCTACTGCTATTGCTACTGCTACTGCTACTGCTACTGCTACTGCTACTACTACTTATACTACTACTGCTTTGTATTTTATTTTAAAAGTTATTTTCGTGAATATGATTGAATGATTCGCAAACATGATCGAACATGCAACCTGTAACACTCCAAAAAGTAGGGCCCATTTAATAATTTTCCGGCATAACTATAATGTTCTTAAAAAGACAACAACAGACACAATAGTCATTGCCACATTTTAAGAGTTGGATTAAATAAAGTAAACTTGTGTAAGCTTCAAATACAACTTAAATATAATATAAATTATTAAGACTGAAATGCAACATAAACATTTGTAGCAATTTATTATCAAAGCTACTTTTTGCGAACACCATTTTGTAACGAAGGATAATAATTCCAGATGATGTTTGTGTAGCCATATTATAGAATAAACCTTTTTTTTTTTAACTTTTTACGGTATTTAAATTCCAAAAAGCAATTACCTATGATGTCCAAAATTTCACCGACGCAATGAATGACTCTGCCATCCAACCATTAAAGGACTAAATACCTGACGACGGGCAATGTGCAACATGTGCGCACACTTATTTACAACAATAGTATCATATCCAATTTTTTATGATTTAAAAAAAATCATACCTTTACGTAGCCGACGTGGCAGTGACCGAATATCTTCTTGGCCATCGTTTGATTTCGTTGTATGTAGTCCTTGTTTTTCACCTTCAAAGATAAACGTTTTCAGAAAGAAAATATTATATCCGATTGTAATCCCCCATTTTGGGTGTGTGACAAAATCAATGTCACAAATAGTCAGAGAGTGTCACATAGATGACTAATATGTTTGTTGTGTAATTATTAAGAACATACAAAGGCTAAAATTATTGATTTCGATAGAACAAAAGGTGTGTTCAACTGAATTTTATCTGATCATATTTGAAAACATGATTTTGAATACATACCCTATTTTAAAAATACTTTTTACTTAAATTTACGTGTTAAATGAACTCGTTTACTATACATGTAGTAGTTTCAGTGGACAAATAATAACACAGTCTTTTTGCTAAATAAATGTATCATCTTAATCAGTTTACTGATTGGGCGTATTTTAGTTAGCAAATGTTGGTGTTATTCCACGCTCAATTATTGGACCAATTTTGATGACGATTTTAGCTTTATGCTAATCATTCTATTTTATTTAATTCTCTGTTATCAAGGTTAAAAAATTGTGTTTCTTTTAAGCAGAGTTACCTTAATGGTGTATAGAAAAAATATTGTCCAAAACTCTAAAACATCGAAAAGTTATGTTAAGATGTTGATATTCTAAAATGAAGAAGGTTAAGTAAGATACCACTGTTTTGTTAAGAATTGCAGTGTGTTTCTATATGCCAGCTGTACCAAGTTTCCATCTTAATTTGTATGTAGTGCAATCAAAAATGGTCAAAAGAATTCTGAAGATACTTCAAATATTAATCTCCGTGTCAGTGTTAATCAAATTGTAATATATTTACATGCATAAGCCCAAAGTGAAAGGTGCGGGTAAGGAAAATGAATTGCAAGGCAGATTGCCTGGTAAAGTTCAGGTCGAGCTCTAGCCAATGATTGGATCGAGTGTGTCTCTAAGATAATTTATGTTGTGGGTCTGGAAAAGTTTTGGTGATGCTGATGTTATGGTATAAGGCTAGCTCAATGAGCAGAAGTCGCTGCCCATTCTAATTCATTCTGTTCAACGCTGAACTGTCCGAGACATGCATGCCCAGAGTTGTGGTAATTGCCCATTATCGCATTTAAGTCCCCCAGCAGTACCAGGTGCACTTCTGTGGAGTCCGATTCATAAGCGGGTCTAGCTTGCTGTAGAACGCGTTCTTGGAATGCTTTGTTGCGCTTAGTGTTGGTGCATAAACACTGATCAAGTGACTGGCCCAGGGATGGTTGCGCCTTGAAATTAGTCCTCATTACCCCCACAGCCTGACTGCGACTCCGATCACACGCTGGTTTGCTGAAAGACGAGGCCTCAGCCTATATAGGTTCACCACTATATACCTGAGGGAATCCTCATATTGATGTGAGCAAGACTATCTACCACGACAAGGTGGTGCAGTTTACCCAAACGCTTCCGGAGGTATTCCATCTAGAATCCCCTTCTCGCGCAGTCAACTAGCGATGGAATCTTATCACAGAGATAGTACACAAAACTGCCACGAAAGTCTTTGGAAGGAGGCAGACCAAAACAGCGATCATTAGATCATTTTGCTTAAAACCAACTATGTAAGACCACCGGACTACCAAAGCCGACAAAATGTGACTGATAACGGGTATTTATTGTAAATGTTTAATAATAGTTTTGTCATGGCACTGTTATGGACATAATATGTTCACATTGTGATCGTATTTTGAATTATTCTGTATTCTAGTCCATAATAAATACCGTAACATTTTTGTCTTGTTTTTTTGATGGCCATGTAGCTTATTCTTCAAGGTTAAGACTCTCAATTTAATGAAATAACACTTGCAAAAGGATTGAAATTAAAGAAACACGTGAACAGTATTTTGTAATTTACGTAATTATTGGTAGGGCTATATTGCCTTCTTTAATTCTTTACTCATATACACTATCGAAATGTTATACACTGATTAATATAACAGAGCCTTTATAATGTGTTAATTGCAGTTATGAATAATTATGTGTTTCGTACTTTGAATGTTGTTATTATACAATTATGTATTTGTATAGTTGTTTACAGTTGTTTTTTTTTTTTTTTTTNTTTTTTTTTTTTTTTACAGTTTTTACATACACTCACTGTTTATGATTCAGATATATTACTAAATACAATTTATATAATGAATTAAGTACATAGACATCCATGTACACTTACGCGTTATGTGACATCTTATGAAACAGTATTGTGATTTGTTTTTTGGGTCAAGCATTCTATATTTCTATGAAATAACTTTACTTTCCCATGAGTGATTCATGAGATTTTATCAGATAACCTTGAACTTCGTAGGACGAAATTAGTATCCAACAATATTTTGTTGAATCGATGGTATTTGGTGTTTCTGGGCGTTCGGTTGAAATTCACCAACCGGTTCAAACGATAATTTTTCTCCTTATAATACTTAATTGCTTTTATATTTTCTTAACTCAAAACCAAAGAGAAAAAACCCATATCATACTGTTATTTTTTTTAGGACAGACATACATTGTATTTGAATTGCACAATGTACATCGTAAACAACACATGTGGTTGGTATTGACACATGTCAACATGTTTATGCGCAGAAAACAAGTGTTAACACACATGAATATGTACAAAACAAATGTATTTTTGAAGTACAGAGGATAAACAATTGATAAATTACTTTAAACGATTTACCGAACGATTTCTTAACAAATAAACAACCCTTTATTAGTTCAGACCTATTGGTTGATTGTAGCTATTGAACATACTTAATAACAGATTATTATTATAGTAATATTTTATATGTATTTGTTTCTTATATAAACACATGTTGAACAAATACATACAAAATGAAATTCGTCCTCAATATCCGTGGCATTACAACAAAGACAATATCTTTTTTGTCCAGCAATTTTGTTTCCATTATATCTACCAGACTGTATACGAAGGGGGCGAACATATAATCTTAATCGACATGAATAAAATCTTTTTTCGTAACTAAGTCTAAGTAAATCTCATATTCAAGATTTAACTTAAATGTTATATAATGTCTAAATTAAACTATCTTCTAGGATTGAGCAAACCAACGTCACAAACAATCGCAAACTGTCAAGGTGATGACGAACATAAAGGTTTGATTATTATCAAGAATCCATCAACTTGCATAATCATGCTTTGGATGAAACGGCAGATTAAGTACATGTTAATTGTTCTACGATGGTTCATAAAAAAATATTTGAACATTTTATATTTTGTTATTATACCATACCGTTTGAATAACATTGTACTGAGGTTGCAAATATGTGTGTTGAGACGGACATGATCTCGTCGGATATGAATGTAGCAGTACACATGGTCTGCGGAATTACAAAACTAGTTAATGAGCCGTGCTATTTCAACGTTTCGTACTAGATTATCTAGATTTTCATATCAATAGTGAGTGATGTTTTATCCTCATATAAAATAGCGTTCCTCTATAGTCAATAATCGGGTGTGTATCTATTGCAAGGTATCTACCGATTCTAGATGTTCGAACGCATATTCAATGAAACTGTTTTAATATGTTGAAAATCAATTAAAACATTAAATTCGTATACAAGGCTTTTATGCACATACTGTTCGCACAAAGTAAAGAGCATATCGACGTTATTTTCCGTTTAATTTATACATGCATTAAACAATGCATGATCCCTCTTATTCAAGCGGATATTTGTACAGTAACACTATTATTTGGTAGCAATCGGTAAGGCAACATATTTGCAATACCAAACGATATTTTGCGATTCAAGCCTCAATTTGGTTTAAAACTCAGGCCTACAGTAAAACACTATTTCAAATCTTATTACTATCGATACACTGCATGCGTATAGAAGTGCCGCATATTATGCATTAAATTCATAACGGGTTTACTTGTACCAAACAGAAATACATAATTTATATTTTTTTGTTTATATCATTTTCACAATAAACCATGCCAACAATTGGTGCAGAACTGACGCACAGAAAATACCGGTAAATTGCAGCATTGGAATTGCAATGTTTAGAGCATATCGTTTATTTCGTTCTATGAATGAATATTCTTATCATAACAAACAGTCAGTTATATTATCCATAAATAAATGCATTTCGTTAATATATGTCGATAAAGAGGTCGATAATATGTCGCTTCCAATACTTAAATAGCTTATATAATCACATTATTATGTTAATTGTAATTTCAGAACTTATTATTAATTGATGTCAATAAAACCCTTGTTGTGTGTTTTCATTCCCCCAAACCTGACAATCTTCGCCGAATAATGAATCTGGTGGCCAAATTTTGTTTTAGTAACCAACTGTTTTAATGGGTCGTTGTTCACATATTACATTCCTTTACGGAAAGTATAAAAATAACTCTTTTCTGTTATCTTATACAAATAAAACAATTTAAAGAGTTTTTTTTTTTTTTTATAAATAAATTGTATGCTTATTACTTTGGATAATAAAAGCAAACAACGTTTGCATTTCCTATTTTGTCTCACCAAAAGCACATTTAAAGTCATTATACCCTCAATATAATAGAACATTCGCTTTATGTCTATTGTTTTTCCTGAAAAGACATTTGCCGTCAGCGCTACTTCCAATGTATCGTAAATTGAACTGTTGGAAATAAACAGTGATAATATAGATGATTTGTTTTGTCCGAAAACTTTAGTTTGAAGCTAATTACTTATCGACAATTATTATGTTTCGTCATCATTTGGGAATAGTTAACACTAATAATATATTGTATGTACATTAATCAACGCCACATTTCGTTGTAAAATTTGCGAATAATTGAATGTAAAAGTAGTTATATGCCAACCGGATTGATTCGTAGTATTTGCAATATTTAAATTAACATCAGAGAGTGAATTGCATGAACACTAACTTATGTTGTTACATCAGAAGTTTGTTTTAATCTTCATCTTTGCTATAAACTAAGCTGGACAAGTACATTCCAAATTTACAAACTCGTTATATAAATTATCAGTAGTCGTCAGGTTTTGTTCTTGCATACAAAGTGAGAGCCTGTGACTCTTGATTCCCGTCAAATAAATCATAAGGACATAATATTCCAAACATAAAGCACAAATTACATTCCTGTACGTATTATAGTGCACACAATTAAAAAATATATAAGCTCAAACTGTCGTTTGTGTCTAAATAATTACCCATCGAAAAAATAATGCGTGTATTATCAAAATAGCGTTTAACGTACACTGTTTATTCAATTGTAGCGCTTAAGATATGTCTCAGTAATGAAATGTGGTCGTATCCCGGCCAAAGCAAAATGTTTTAGTTAAAATTCTTTCTGAAGAGAATACTTATTGGAAATTATTCCAAACATACGTCTTTGTAAGATAAACGATTAACATATTAAATGGAGAACAAAATTAAACACGTCCCGCTTAAGTTCCATTACATGACGCAATAAACGAGAATGACTAAACTTTCCATTAAGTTTATAAATACTTATTTGAATATTAGTATTTAAATGATCTCGAACTTGCACATCATAATATATAACCCGGTTTGACAAGAATCCTCAATCGAATCTGTTTTAGAACTGAAAGTGTATTACCTCGATTTGGTTGCCTGTTTATGCCGACTTAATCTATCTCTTACCAATGTTATATTACTTTTTCAAAAAGGCTATATTACCTTTAGCAATGGTAAACGAGTCCTCCATTTCTTCTATGCCAGAGATCCTTTAAGAAGAGACATAAAACCTGATTACGCACGTTTCTGGTCAACAAATAAAGTTATTGGGAAATGCATGCTAGGATTTTGTTGTAAATACATGTTTTCAAGTACCGTTGTCTTTTTTCTTACTTTTAAAAATCACTTATGTTACGTTTGAAGGATAACTTACTCATTAGTAATATTCGTGTGTTATATTTTGATCACAAGAAAGTATATATCTATGAAATGCAACAACAGTGTTACTACTTTAAATAGAAATAACATAAACATAAACTGGTAGAATATGATACGTATTTAACAGCCTGTTTATATCAGCCAGGTGTATCAGTAATTTGTTTTTGATTAGCATACTGATCATAAAACAGTGAGCCCAAAAGCTAAGGAAATAAGTCCCGTTCGCTTTCGGCATAATTACCCGCTGGTATATAGCAGAGATTTCGCAGAGATGTGTGACGATCCGGTTGGTTTCCGGTAACGGTATGCCTAAAAATATTGCTTTAATAAAATATGTAATGCACACAAGGTATGGTCAACACAAGTTGAAGAACGTCGTCCGTATGAAAACGCTTCTATGACTTAAATTCTAATACACGGCCGGTAATCACTTGCGCCACCTCTTTTTCTGCGATGCATTATTTACTGTTCAATGCTACTTCCGAGGTGGCGCTAAGGACCTGTTGTTTTTAAATTTCACGGATGATTGTACAGGGTGAGTACGTTTTATATGTTTTTTTATCCATTTTTTACATTTTTTTTTGAAAATCGGGCAATGTAGTGCGATTCAGCTAAGATTAATTCATCCACAAATGTACACAAACATACAATTAAAACCCATTTGGAAACATGATGACCTTTATAACTTGTGGCATAGTGAAGTTTTATGCATCGTGATTAACGGCCGTGTTTTAACACAGAGCTTATAAATCACTATCTAAAACTGCGCCCCGCAATCAAAGTATTCAATTTTAACTTTTACCTATAGTGTAACCTTAGTCTACGCATTTTGTAATAACATACACAGATTCCATAAATGAAAAATCCTAAACATAAACCTATACTTTTTTAATATTTCGAATATAATGCAATATGTTTTTTTTATAAGCTAAATACATGATATTTATGCGAATGGATTGTTATGATTGGCATCAGTGGTAGCGTCTATAACAAACTAGATTTGTTATAAACTTTGCTTTAAAGCCCCATTACTACTCAAAATGAACGAAAATTTCGTACACTATTTCGTAAAATAAAGTTTAACAATTAAAAATCAGTGTTCTTTATGGCAATTGCCGAAAGTTCAACACCAGATGTGGTCTTATAACATAGATGTTTGTAGATACTCGTTTTTTTATTTGCATATTTAATTCAATTTTATTTTCCCGCAACGATATCTATGCATACGACACATGAACACTAACATGGTACCATTTAATTGTCTCACAAATAAATAAATAAAAACGAGCATTTTGTATCTACAAAAATCTATGTTACCAGAGCACATATAATGTTGAAATGTTGGCTATTGCTATAAGGAACACTGATTATTTATACGTTAACTTTATTTTACGAAATATATCACATAATTGTCGTTGAGTTTTGAGCGTTTTAGAGGCTTCAACATGAAAAACGATGAGACATGATATATTAACAATATATATTATTCTCTGTTTCTCTGAATGCAAATTAAGATATATTGAACTCAACAAGTTATAGTTGTAATATCAATATTTCATTCAATATTTAGTATAATACATACTGTCAGAAAAAGTCCAGATACTGTGGCTTATATATGAATCATATACCTTTTTTTCTTTGAATTTAAATAAATTCATATTCAAAAACATAAATACAATTTTAAATTTCAATGTTTCAATCAATATTTAGCATCCTTACCTGAAGTGGCGTTGATTCGTCTGCATATGCAATATAAAAGCGAATTATAACAAATCGAATCAAATTACTCTTATATTAATTAATAATAGATAAAACAAAGGGAAAAAGTGCTTAGAATATCTTGATACAACCAGCATAATATCGATTTTCAAAATATATTAGACATTTTATCAGCGCAGTTTTAATTGTAACAATTCGACAACCATGGTGTTATCTAAAAATCTTTACTCAGTTTCATTTCCACTAGGATTATAAAAATGTGAATCTTTATTTAATTATTTGTTATAAACAAAATGCAAGCGTGTTCATGCTGACTAAATTTAGAACGTGTTGGACCACTTATATGTTTTGCTTTTACATCGATTTTTTCAAGAATATCTTTTCACAGATTACAACTCGTACAGTCTATTGCAATGTTTCAGTCATATAACAATACATAAATATAGTACCATAAATACAAATGCATACAAACATGAATATTTTTTACATAACATCATATTATACATGAACCCCATGTAACTCAAGATTCTCCCCCAATTGGAATCTAGAATGATCACTAGTTTTTTTTCCCAGAACAACGGTCTTGTGACCAAGCTCTCACGCTGTAAGCAAGGTTCATATTGATCGTGATATACATTCGACCGCTTGTGATTTTTGTTATCATTTAGTTTAAACATATTTATTTCAAACAATACAAATAGTTTTACATTGAAGTACATACAACATGTAAACAGTTAACATGTTTGAATAGGATGAGAACGGAAGACAAAGTCTTATATAGTTCTTCTCCCAATACAAATACAATTACATGTTGTCAGACGAACATAGTTGGTTTTTTATGATAACACGATACTAAAAGAATGAAAAAAGGAGAGAAACTCCGAGTAAGGAGTTTCATTTGTAAAAAAAAAAACAGGTCATAGATTTCCTTTGAAAGGTGAAAGAAAGAGATTGGCAGAGTTATGTGAAGAAAGAAGAAGAAGTTTAGAAATACTTGATTAGGGCGAAGGAGGACAAGAAGGTTGAGAATAGTTCTGTAGCATATTTACGAATCAAATCGTTTGCTATTAACAATAAATTTGTGAACTGCATCAGCTATTTTAGTATTTATTAAGAAGTCCCGAGTGTTGTCTCCATATAAAATAGTTTCAATGCAGGGAACAGTATATACGGATATTGAGTTAAAAAGTTCGCCGCGAATATGTACATACTGGTTGCATTCGAGAAAGTAATGTGACGTCGTTTCATGACACCCGCATTGACATAACGGGGATGTAATAATGTTGCGTCTGAAAAGATGTTCATTTAAGGCACTACACTTTGTTCTTAGGCGCGTGTGTAACATTTGGGATCGTCTTTCGCCGTATAAAAATAGGGGATTTGCAATCGGTCGATCTATGTTAATGAGCCTTTTGAAGGACTGGATCGAGTCCGCGTTTTTGACGACATCGGGAAGATTATTCCATTCAGATACAGTGGACGGTAGAAACGAATTTGAATAAAGTGACGTTCGCGCTTGAATTGTTTGGAGATGTGACGAATTTCTTAATGAGTAATTGCTACTCGACCCAACTGTTGCGGGCAAAAGAGACTGTAAGTAGTTAGGGACATTGTTCGAGTATATTTTGTACATTAATATTAATTTATGTTTGCGTCTTCGTTGACTAATAGTTTCCCATCCTAGCTCATTATAAAGATCTTCTAATGATACTAAACGTGTACATCCGGATGTTATTCGCGCGGCTTCGATTTGAATTTTTTCTAGTTCATCTTTTTCATATTGCGTACAATTATCAAATACAGAATCTGAGTACTCAAGGATTGGTCTTATAAACGATACATATATTTTTTCGAGAGTTTTTCTATCAAGCATTGTTTTTAGTCGACGCATTATATGAACTCGTGTCCATGCCTTTTCCTTAATGTAGGATATATGTTCATGCCATGTACAGTCATTGGACATAAAAACACCTAAATGTTTATGGACATCAACAATAGGAATATTAACGTTTTGCATAGTCAATGGTGGATGAGTTGGTTTATTTATTTTGCGAGAAATGAGCATTGATTCGGATTTTGAGGGATTAAAGCATACCAACCATTTTTCAGCCCAGCTGGAGATTTTATCGATATCTGATTGCAATATGGCTGCAGTAGCGTTAGGTGAATTCACGACCATGAAAAGACTGGTATCATCAGCGAACAAGTGTATGTGTGCATTAATATCAGTAATAATGTCATTTATATAGACTAAAAACATAAGTGGTCCTAGAATGGAGCCTTGTTATCATTTGTTATTGTTGCCAAGAGCCTTTATGTTTAACGTCGTACGACACATTTAAATAAAGGCTTAATTGAGCTCACACCAAATTAAGACACACGATAAATATATTTATGAAATAAAGGCCATGTGAAATATTAAAAGGAAATGAAGATCTTTTCCTTCTTCGAAAATTGTATCGTAACTTAAATATGTCGTTTACTGTATGCTAAGATGTACTCTTACGCGTTGTCTTAGTTTTACAATCGTTCTTCGAACACATGTTCAACGAATACATTGTATTCATTTGCCTATAAGTGTGTCCTCTTGGGTGTTCTCATGTTTTATGAAGGACTCGTAGCCTGGATTATGGCACATTTGAAAATCGCCCAATATATACTTGAAATAAATGTTTCAAGCAAGGTTCATTATCAGTAGAAATGCTACTCGTAGCAATATTTGATAAATGAGATAAATGCAAGATCAAACTTATCTTCTATTAGATTACAATACATGAAATTAACATTATTTCCCAAGCTCTCCGTGATAATGCACATCTAAGGTTCGTTTTAATAATCAACAATAATGCAAATGTACAGAATGAATTCATCTTTGATATCTGGTGTGAATGCTAGAAAACTTTGGCTTAGATTCCATATATCATATATGAGCTTTGTCATGTATTTCCGAATCATTTTCACATGCCGTGACAGTAAATTTTCACGCGCTGCTACTTCATTCCATTTAAAATAGTTCCCCATTTGTAAATCAAAAAATATTTTTTAATCATGAAGGCATATCTCTTAAGCACAAGAAAGTATGTGCTTTATCGTTCTGTTTACAGGGAATATTTCATTTGTACAGTGCGTCCGCCATTGTGTTAGCTTTGAAAGGTAGTAATCACTTGGATCTTATTGATTACGATTGTGACCCCAATTACTGGTTTTACCCAGAAAACAGACTCGAGGTTGTCTAAAGCTTACAGTGCATTCAAGTTTCAAAGTAAGTTTAACTAATAAGCGGAGGACCGAGAACATTTCCTATAGAAATTGTCATGTTTACTAGTATTGTTCTTTTTAAATCGTGTATTGGGAGTTTACTTACGGGTTGGGAAGTAAGATACAATATACCATAACATTATACAACATGAAAATAGGTTAAATAAGCAAAATCTAAATTGCTAAAATATTTAAGCTTATTCATTTGAGAAATAACATTTTTATATATTTATATTTATGCTTATATCATTTTCACAACAAACAATGCCAACAATTGGTGCAGACCTGAAGCACAGAGAATACCGATGATTTGCAACATTAAAATTGCTACGTGTCATTTATTTCTTTCCATAAATGAATATAAAATTCTGATTATAACAAACAGTCAGGTATATTAGTCATAAATAAATGCTTTTCTATAATATATGTCGGTAAAAAAAGTCAATAATATGTCTAAAATGTTATTTAAATTGCTAATATACTCATTATGTTAATTGTAATCTCAAACGTGTTCATTATTTATTGATGTAAATAAAACAATTGTTGCGTTTTTCATTCCCTCAAACCTGACAATTTTATATACATATATATTGTATGTACGTTTATCAGTGCCATGTTTCGTTGTAAAATAAGCAACTGATTGAATGTATAAGTATTTATATTCATTCGGGATTGATTCGTAGTATTTGCAAAATTAAAATCAACGTCGGAGAGTGATTTGCGTAAACACTAATTTATGGTGTGGAATCAGAAGTTACTTTTTTTTTTTAATATTTTAAATCTTCATTGTTTTTCTTTTACCTAAGTAAGGGAAAGTACAATCCAAATTTACAAACTCGTCATGAAAATTATCACTTGTTGTCAGAAAAAGTTTTTTCTTCAGCCACAGTTAGAGCCTGCGAAAATTTGATACACGGCAGAGGTATCATAACGACATAATATTCCAAATAGAAAGCACAACTTATATTCACATATAAAGCACACATTATATTCATCAAAACAAAATAGTACACACGATTTAGAAAAATATATAAAACTGTCGTTATGTGTATAGATAATTATATATCTAAATAGAAATTCATGTATTATCAAAATAGCGTTTAAACTAAATTGTTAAGTTATACAGTCTTAATTGATCATGGTAGCACATTAGATATGTCTTCGTAATGACATGTGGTCGTATCTCTGCATATGCAAAATGTTTTATTAAACTTTCTTCCTGAAGATAAAACTGATTGGATATCATTCCAAATATTATTATGTGTAAGTTAAAAGATTGACATATTAAAAAAGAGACAAATATTCAACAAGTCCCACTATTCGTGTATTATCAAAATAGCGTTTAAACTAAACTGTTAAGTTATAAAGTCTGAATTGGTCATGGTAGCACATTTGATATGTCCTCGTTATGACATGTGGTCGTATCTCGGAAAATGCAAAATGTTTTATTAAACTTTCTCCCTGAAGAGAAAACTGATTGGATATCATGCCAAATATTATCCGATGTAAGTTAAAAGATTGACATATTAAAAGAGAGACAAACATTCAACAAGTCCCACTAACGTTTTATTACATTACGCGTTAATAACTTAATAAATTCCATTAAATTTATACACAACTTATTAGAATGTTCGTAGTTGAATGAGTTTGAACTTTATTAAGTAAATATATAACCCAGTAAGACTTAACATACCTTTTTTATCAGATATACCACTATGTTTAAACGGGCCCTTCAATGCTGGTGTGCTTGGCATCCTTTAAGAAATAACATAATATAGAAACTTCAGAACTGATTACACACGTTTGTGGGCAACAAGTAGAATTATAGGGCAAAGCAAGCTTGGTTTTATTTGTAAATACAATACAAAATCACATTTAAGTATCATGGTCGATTTTCCAACTTTTCACATCCCTTTTGTTGCCTTTCGATGACAATCTAATAATTGCTAATATTCGTGCGCTAGATTTTGAAAAGAAGAAACTATTATCTATGAATAGAACGACATTGTTTCTGGTTAAATACTATTTGCATATACACAGGCATGTCGTATGTGATACGAATTGGACGACCTGTTATTATCTGCAAACGCGGATCTGTAAATTGATTACAAACGTTTGACAGAGAAGATACACATACTGATCATAAAACAGTTATCTGAAAACCCCAGAACAATTAGTTCCGGTTACTTTCAGCAAACCTACCTGCTGGTTAATAGCAGAGATTGTTCATGATGTGACGATTCGATTTGTGTCCCGTACACCGATGGCATAAATTCCTAAACATATTGCTTTAATAAAATTACATATAAGATATGATCAAAAAGAGAGTGAATAATCTTTTAGCTGATGAACGTCGTCGGTATGGCATTGTTTCTATGGCGTCAATACTTATAACACAGACATGTGCATATATAAATCACTATTCAAAACAGCGCCCCGTAATCAAAGTATTCCGGTTTTACTTTTACCAATTAACTTTTATACACTTTTTGTATTAACAAATAAGGATTTAATAAATGGAAAATTCTAAATATCATTCTGAACTTTTTTTAATATTTCGGATATAATAAAATGTGTATTGTGTGTGCTCCATTCAAGCGAATGGATTGGATATATTGATCATTTATTTGAATATGATTGGCATTAATTGCAGTGAACTCGATTTGGTTTTAACTTCTATCACAAACCGGAGAGAACTTTTACGGACTGTTTTTGAATCTGGGCGGGACCACACACTTCGCGTTTTTAACAAGAGTAGCTTTCATTATTCATCATGTCCAAAAAGTAAAAAAATAAAAATGTCAAAAAAGTCAATATATTCTTACAACATATTTAATTCTCTGTTTCTTTTAATTAAAAGAAACCCATATTGAGTAAATCAATAATATAGATATTACATTCAATATAAAGCTTACCACATCGCCACTTCTCGACGAATTGACTGAACCTGCAATATAAAGGCAATTATAACAAATAAATGTACCGTTATATTTTGATAAACAATACTCAATTTAGCAAAACAAAACAACTGTTTACAACATCTTGAGACAACTATTACAATATTGAATCTTGAATTAAACATGTTGGCCCAGTTACATGTTTTGCTGAACAATAATATATTACACGAATATTTTAAATCATAAATCGTAAATTACAAATGTACATGTTTCACGGTGAAATTCTATGGCAATGTTTGAAGTGCCGTTAAACAATACATATTGTACAATAAAGAAAAAGGCATACAGCTATAAAAAAAAGTTCTGACATAACATCATACTGTCCTCAAGAACCCTAGTTTCACAAAATTAAGCATCTTCCAAAATTGAAATCTGGACTATTTGAGAAAGTTAAGAATGAGTGTTGATTTTGGCGTCTGGGGTGGTTATATGATGATTATAAAAAAATTAAACTGGTGAACAAATAGTTTGACGCATCAGACTCAAATTTAAATTTGGCCTAGTTATTGCTGACATAAACATTCTCACAGAGTTTCATTAAGGTTGATACAAACATATGGCTTGAACAATGGTAACAAGGTTTTCCTTTGAGTTGATCGGATTACCTAGTTTTAAAACACATGTGACCCGAATTCGATCTCGGCAACGATATTGTCAAGATAATCATATTGACAAAGTTTCATTTCGACTGAGTCATACATGTGTATACTAGAGCAGTAACAATGTTAATATAAGATTTGCTCGAAGAACCTAGTGTGTGGACGCACGTGATCCAGATTCAAAAACGGCTTAGATATTGTAACGATAAACATTCTTATCAACTTTCATCACGATTGAGTCATATTCTTTAACCATAATGTTATAACAATGTTTTGCTAATATTTGTCATGGTGACCTAGTTGTATATGCAAGAAATATAATATAGATTCAAAGTCATCCTTGACATAATCAAAATAAATACTCAGGCAAAGTTTCATCAATATTGAGTCTTAAATGTTTCATCTAGCGTGGTAACAGGATTATTTTAATATTGTATCATAATTTGTAAACGCTCGCGACACAAATTCAAACCCGACCTAGATATTTTTAGGATATTCTTGTCAAGTTACATAAAGATTTGAGGCTCACATGCGAGCTTGAGAGAGGTTACATGGTTTTTCAAGATTCGACCTAATGTCATTGTATTTGCACGCAATTTCCCCAGATTTGACTTCGGCCTAGACATTGTCAAAATAAACATTTTTACAAATTTGCATAAATAATCTGTCATTAATGCGGAATCTATAGTGGTGAAAAGGCTTTGTATAAGAGTGCTAAAAACTAATGACGTACGACACAAGACGACCGAATACGTAACAACGTGACCAAAAATAATGTTGTCTCTCTAGTGGCAACGAGAAAACATTTTCCACCAAAATGTGGCCTCTAGCGTCACACCGAACTAAAAGTTAACGACGCTCAACACAAGACGCACAACGACGGACGCTGGACAAAGCCTGACCATAATAGCTCAGCATGAGCAAATCCTTTTCATGGTGATCTATTTTCTTTCACGTGAGCTAAACTTGAATAAGAAACAGGATCAACGGAAAATAAATATACATGCATTTATCAGTTTCAACATAATTTCTTAGTTGTAATGATTCTACTTGTGTTGTAATTCCAAACCGAATCAAATGCAGAGACAAAGTAATTGTGCACGGAATAATGTGGTTTTGAAGTTCATGATTGAATTATGTTGTTTGTAAAATACCAATACATACTTTATTTTGAATGTTCTGTTTAAATAAATGAATCGAAATCCATAAAAATGTAATACAAATAATGATTTAATAAAAATAACATTGAAAAAACGAATGAATGAATGAATGAAATAAGATAAATCAATGCAAACATAAATGAATGAATCGATGAACTAAACGTAGATTTATAAGCTCCGCCCTTTCATCATCATAAACCACTCGGAGTAATTTCTATTTAATGGCTTAACATCTATAAAGATTTTCTATGCTCCTCCTTTTTATTTCTATTCCACTTTTCGAATAACTGACATAAGTATTTATAATGATTAATGTTTGTGCACGTAGAACACGGTATATTTGAACATACTTGCAAATTAATCATATAATATTTTAACAATACTCATTTTTATTTGAGAACAATATATTTTATATGTAAGTTATTCATTTGTAAGGATCATTATTTTGCTTTAATCTGTGGGACACCGTAGTCTGCATAAAGATATGTATTATGTAATCACAAGAATTGTATTTTATTGAAAACGAATTAATGAATGTATGACTTTGTCTTAAATACTGAAACACATAGGTATTGCTGATATTATCTAACAAACTACATATTGGGATGGAAAAAAAGATTCACTTTTAGAACAATTGTTATGCGATGCATGCGTTACCGTGACAGAATTTAAGTAATTCAATGGGAACAATAATGACACTTTCACTTATAAAGAATAAAAATAGTTTAGATACTTAACATTTAATTGAGTTCAAAACCACCAAAACAATATATTTTGGTTAAACGAACACAATACATTTTATCACATGCTATACCTTCTTTTCCTTTTTTAAGCGTTTTCATTGGCTATATAATCAATAACTTACCAATCGCATGGCTTTATTTTGGTGAAATGACGTCGTCAGCATGAAATGACGTCACGATAGTAAACACTTTTTAGATCTATCAGCATTTGTTTGGTCAATTAAGATGCATTTTATTTAGTTTAAAAGCAAGTGGCAAAAAAGATCTGACACTCGTTGTCATGTCATACCATATTTTATTAAACTCGTCCAGGAAATTCGTTAGTAAGCCCGCCAAAGGCTCGCATACTAACACAATTCCTGAACTCGTGTAATAAAATAAAATCATTTCAGATCTTATATTTCTTGAATTAACATTTAAATACGCACACACATTTTGAGGGAGTGAATTTAAGTTTGAATAATGTATTGCGAGTTAATCTTGTTACCTTATTCCTGTATATACATATTAATTAGTCTTGTGACGTTTTCTTTAATACAATAGTACCATCACATGTCCAAGTAAAAAGTGGTTGGGTATATATAATAGCATGACTTATATTAGTTACATCAAACATGTTTAATAACATACCTTAGTGATGCATATTTGAAATAAAATTAAACGTGACACTGGCATTATTTTATTAACAAGAGGACAAGAAGCCGCAATCGAGCTATTGAAGATCTGTTGGAGTAATACCTCGAGTTAACCTACCTCGTGTATCATATATGCCGCTTTTCTTAGAATTTATAAAAGAGCCCGTCCGTTTTGGTGTGGCAGGTATGCTTGAAGAAGAATCATAATATAAGAACTTAACAACTGATTACACACTTTTTTAGGCAATACATATGATTGAAGGGCAATGCGGGCTAGGTTTTAGTTGTAAGTGAAATACAACATAGCATTTCTGTATCATTTATGTTTGTCCAACTTTCTAAATTCCTTTTGTTGGCTTTTGATGACAACTTACTAATTGATAATATTCGTTAGTTATATTGTGATAACACAATTGTATCTATTAATGAAACGATATTATCTATATCTGTTCTATTAACTACATTGTTACTGGTTGAACTAATATGAGCATTCACACAAGCAGGTATTATTTGACGTGATACGAATTGAACCACATGTTAGTATCTGAGAACGTCAATCTATAAATTGATAATTAATGAGTTGACTAACAATCAGATTACCATACTGATAATAAAACAGTAAGCCTAGATCCCAAGGAAATTAGTCCTGTTTACATTCAGCAATCTTACCTGCTGGTTGATAGCAGAGATTTTTCATGCTGTAACGATTCGATTGGTGTCCGGTATAACCATGGAATCTATGGCGAAAAACATGACATATATTAAACATGTATTACATACAACGTATGGTCGAACAGTGATTGAATAATCTTTAAGTTGAAGTACGTGGGAATGGCATCAATATTTCATCCAATATGAATGATAACATAGCAATTACCGTAACAGTTTCTCAACATTCTTTCACAATATAGGTAGTTTTCTATTTATTTCATTTTAAAATAAATCATATTAAGTAATACATAATAATGCATAATTAATATAAAACATTATTTTAATATTAAGCATCCTCACCTCTCCGTCACTATATGTCACAGATTCTGTATCTGCAATATAAAGGCAAATAAGAACAAACACATTTACTGTTAAAGTTTATATTATTCACCCCATAGCAGCACAATTTGAATTGTTGCAAAGCGATAGTCATTCGTGGTGTTATCAATAAATCTTCAAAATCGAATTTGTCATTAACAAAATCATAAAGTAAATATGTATGAAAGCATAAACGAATATTGTGACTAAATAAGAAACGTGTTCTACCGCATATTGTTAATCGTTACTCGTATATTATAGTTTAATAACAAAAGAGGCATACACCTTTCAATATTCTGATATAACATCATAATCTAAACAAGAACTACAGTTTCACGCCAAATTAATTTTGTTCTACAATTGGCATTTAGAATTTACAAGATGTTTTAGTAAATCGTTCTGGTGAGCTAGATGTTACAGTACATGTTTCAGCAAGGTTCAAAATGGTAGCAGTAAAACATGTTTATTTTACCACCGTTTAACAATCGTTCTTCTCCAACATGTTCAACAACATATTTGTATTGATTGGTTTATACGTTTTCCTCTTGAATGATGTTATGTATCATGTATTACTCGTAACCTGGTTAGTTTAATATGAAATCGTCCGATATTTAGTTGGGATAAATGCTCTCAGCAAAATTCATTATCACCAGCGGTGCTTCTGGTAGCAATTTTTGTCCGGTCGTGATCGGTATCGTTCGTTGGGTCGGGCATTATCGAGTCCGGGCGGGTATTGAGAAAAATGATCAACGTTCACTTTGAATTGATTATTATAAATACAATCAACATTATTACATACACTTTCTGTCAGTTTGCAAATCTTGAATTCGTTAAAATGATCAAATTAAACTGAACTTTATGACTTCGGCTTTCATGTATGGAATCTATACATGATCACCTTAGCTCAGATTAGTTCTTAGATCATATATGAGCCTTTTCTTGTTCTTTTATTATCACTTTTACTTTCAGAAAGTATAAAACCTTAACAAACACCAAATGATATGTTACGATTAAAGCTTAAGGATGTAAAGTGAAATACAAACATTATTTTGAATAGAACACAAATTAACAACACGTTTCAAACGTTCCACACAATTCAATATCTATCCAAAAATGAATGGGAAAGTAAATTGACATGCGATGATATTTTTATAACATTAAAGAAAAGTTCCTTATTTGTAATTAAAACATTATTTTTAAATAATGGTGACACACCTCCAAAGCACAAAATTTTTTGTGCTTTTAAGTCAGAGGATATTGCATTGGTTTCGTCCCAACTGGCCTACTTTTAAGTCAGAGGATATCGCATTTGTTTCGTCCCAACTGGAATCGAATAGTGCGTCATCCTGTTTTTGTGACAGGTAGTAATCACTTTGATTTCCTTGGCAAACTTAATTTAAATTAAAATTAATTAACAGTCAAAACGTATAATAAAAAATACATTTAGACTTTTTTTAACACCCCCCCCCCTACATATTTTTGATAAGAAACAAGCAAACATATTTGGAAGGTTTTGAAACACATGTACATTGCTGAACATTGTACTTGTGCACCCATGAATATTTATTAGGCTATATATGATGTCTCTGAAGTTGACATAAGCCTTTGTTGCAATTTTGCCTAACCGTGTAATTATTATTGCAATTCACAGTTTTTACTACTCTTCCGATATATCGTGAGCACAATTGATATAACCAAGAAAAAGGGATTTTAATTCCCAACTATGGGAGTAATCTTAATATTTCCACAGAAGCATACAGAAGCTAGATTGCATAGATTTAATCGAGAGGAGGAAACAATGTTCGAACCTAAACTATTTTGAGCTTTGACCTATGATTTTCTTGGGTTCCATATTGTTTACCAACGTTTGATTGTATTTCGTGTATTTGTTTTAAATACTAAGATGTTTAGGTTTTAACTCCGCTTATTTTTAAACCGTGTATTATTTTAAGAATTTAATTTTACGAAACTAAACAATTGAAGGATACATAATTACTGTAATTGAAATATAATAAGACGGTCATTATGGCTCAGAAGCGTTCAAAGGATACCAAATGTTGAAGACTTGATCGCATGACCTAGTTTTTAACCCGATTAGACACATATTCCCAGATATGTAAACCAGTTTTCATTAACATTAAGCGATACATTTTTGGATTATCTAAAGTCTTCTTTCACTGAGTTATTCGGGATTAATTAAAATACACCTATCAATTGTCCTACTGGATACAAAACTAAATTCAAATAAATAAATTAACAATCTAATTGAGGGCTTATCCTTTGGAGTTGAATCCGGGGTATAAGTGCTTCATTAGCAAAAAGTGTTTCAGCGGTATTAGTTAGAAAAGGATTTAATTAATTTATAATGGAATATCTAATTTAAAAGTTTAGTTCTAATACAGTGTTTATTGTATATTAAAAGTAACAATTTAATAAGTTAATTTAAATTTTAATAAGGTAATCAGTGAATATCTAACCTAAGAATTTTATTTGAATACAGTGCTTATTCATCATTATATACTAGATCTCCGTGGAAGGTAATTTAATAAGGTATCCAAAGTCAGGAATTAATAAATATTTAGTATACACTCTTTAAACTGTGTCTCATTATTGTGTGGTGTTATTGTTGTTTAAAAAAAATGAAGGGCCACGGAAAAGTAGTAAGTCCATTCATAGTGTAGTATCTACTAACATGCATACCATCCCTACCCCATACGTTAGTTTATAAAATTCGAATAGTCCAATCTATAGTATTTATTATTTAAGCAATCAAAATATGACGTTGGATCTCATTGATTTGTATTATCTAAGATCTTCTTTTTGTGCTAATAGTAAAATATAGTAATAATTAAAATAGATATACAATTTGGACTATTTCATCGAAAATAATCCGGGGGAGAAAGTGCTCATTTACAATTATAATTTTTCTATTTTGATAGTACTGTGATATTCTTTTTGAAAGGACCCAATTGATGTGACTTTTAAAATTTAATATAGCATTTTAATTTAATAGAGTGCTCCTTTAGAGTGTTCGTTAAGTGTTTAAATACAAGAACTTAAGAATTCAATTATAATAAAGTGTTTACAATCTTATCCAATATTGTGTTAATTTAATCAACATGTAATTGATACTTAAGGAAGAAAATCTCTTCAAATTTAATCTTCCATTATAGTGGAAGTGAATAGTCCATTCAAAGTCAGTATCTACTAGAAAATGATAACATCCCTCCCCGTAAATTTGCTTATGAAAGCTTCCAAAATATTATAATCGGAGAAAGAATAAGAAGAACATTTAAAGATTTCTGGATTAAAAAATAGCTTGTAGACATCCTACATACCCGTTTAAATCTTGGACAAGAAATTTAATACAAATTCCAACAAATCTAGCCGATGAAGTGCTTGAGTAGGTGCATCTGAATTATTCCAGATGAGTACTTGAAATCAGGGACCCTTTAATTTCTACCAACTTCCTACCTACTGCTTAAGCTATCAAACGACCCTATACTGTATTAAATTCAGGCCAATTAGAATAAGGAACCTCTAAATACTACCAAATACCGTACTTCTAATTAAGCGATCAAAGGGCCTTCCATTAAGACCTATTAAGATTAGGTACCACATTGCAATAAGCGCTCTTCGCGAATCATCCATCAACCTCCAATAATTGGTAGATAATTACTCGTCCGTACAAAACTATATATTGTCAATTAACTTAAATCAAAGAACTGCGCGCGCGGCGAACACAGAAATTAAACATTTAGATTATTTTGTTTATCAAATTGTGCCCTCCAATATAAACGAACTAAGGACTTCGATTAAAGAACATAAGTAAGGGACCAATAACGGTTAACACCCAATTAGACACTTAGACTTAATCAGACTCAATCAGCGTAATCCCCATATTCCACAATCTCATCAGTGATCCCGGAAAAAAATGAATAGAGCAATGAAAAAAAAAAAAAATCGCCGCCGCGGCGGCCTCTTTCACCAAAAATCCAAAAATAAAACGAGCAACTTTCCGAGCCGAAGATCTCTCCTTTGACTCTGAGTCTGGCGCACCATCTTTAACAGCGAAACAAAATCCTAATGACACCCCTATAAAACCGGCCTCTCCTCCTGCATCCGTGAGTCATTGATCTAATAGCCCCAGCCACTTGTTTGAACCAAAAAAAACTCAGAAGCGACCACCAAGCAGGTTATGTCCCAAACCTACGGGCCATCCTGTTCCCAGAGACAAGGACCTGTCCAGGCAATTCGGCTGAACCTTTGCCTTAGCACTGCCGCGGTAATTTTCCCGCGAGAGAAAGCTAAGGCAATAAGGGAAGCCATTATACAATTTCTAGGTACAGAGATAGTGAGACCCCTAAAGGAACTAAAGTCCGGTCTACTCTTTAAAATCAGGAAAGACGCCCTTAACAAAGCCAACTATTTTTATTTCGGTAATTTCGACTTCAAACTAATAGCGCAACCTAAATAAGCAGAGGGTGCCATGTACGTCCCCCAAAACACGTATATAGGCAAACTAAAAGATGATCTGAAATCCAAAACTATCGTGGAAGCCGTCCATAGTGGTCTTAACAAAAACGTTGTCACCTTAAAGACAAAGAACGCGCCGACAAAATAATAGAACACAATATAAAACCAACGCGTCTATCTTAACTTAGATGCTCCAATTGTCAGATGTTCTTCCACGCGACTTAAGTTTGTAATACCAACGTGAAGTGCCCACACTGCGCGGGCAATCATACACACGCGACATGCAAGGCCAGGGGTGTAAAGAGGCGCGCGAACTGTGGCTGTGGGCACAACGCGGCGTACAGGAGATGCCCTGTGTACCTAAAATACGTATCTACAATCAATAGAAAGAACTTACATGTTACAAACAGATATATTAATAGTTTACAAACTACCCAGTTTGTAACTAATAGCAACACAGCTGGTTAGGAAATTTAAATCAGAAATCCTGTCTATCCTCAAAAACAAAGTCCCCGAAAACGAGGCGGAATATAATATCGAACACACTACCCCTAAACCGCCCAAACGACCGGCATCAACAGAAGCAAAAACTACATCAAACAAAAAACCCGTAAACCAAACCCTCCCACAACAACAACAACAAAAACAACCTTCCACTTCACAAACTTCAGATCCACCAAAACAGTTACGAACCACTCAACCATTCAAACATCAACAACCAAACCAACAACAACGCCATCTACAGCAACAGTAGAGGTAACCAGAACATGACTAATTTCCACCTCTGTATATCAATAGGAACACGCTTCTCATGGTCAGTATCAGCTCGCCCCCCCCCTCCTAATTCTCACCTCACCAGCCTCCAAAGAAGGAAAGCGCTTGTCCGCCGTTTCCGGCCTTCTTCCGCAACGCGTACGTTCTATTCTAGTAAATTTGACAGCATTGAGCTCGTATGATAGTATCATATAATCATACACAACCCCCATAATGTCTGCGACACTACTAAATACTAATATAAACAATCTTAACGTCATGTCGTGGAACGCCCGGGGGTTGGCAATCATAACTCCAATAACTAAATGTATGAGCTACAGAATTTTATTAACAAGAAAGAAGTGCACGTAACATGTTTACAGGAAACAAATTTTAAAAGCAATCGCCGGAAAGTTCACCTTAAAGGCTTTCAAGAACCCATACGATCTAAACAAAGGGAACAAACTATGGGCACTGGGGAAGCAATATATGTAAAATTAGGTATTCCCTTTGCTGAATTAAACATCTATCAGGAATGTCCACTTGAGTCGTGTGCCATCACGCTGTACTTGAATAAACACCAAGCATATCGTATTCAATGCGTATATTCACAAACTAAAGATAATACCATCAAAAACTATTATAAAATATTCATTAAAAATAAATTACAGAAATAATAATCTTATTGTTGGAGATTTGAACTTAAAACACTCCTGTTGGAACCCCGAGGGTGATCCACGATGTGACGATCATGCCAAAAATCTCTTGAAATGTCTTAATAATAACAGCATCAACTTCATTAATGACAGCCAACTGACCGCGAAGATCAATGTGATAGCGCGATCGATCTGGCCCTTATGTCATCCCACCTTAAACAGGTAAGCGAATTCAACGTCATTGACGATTCTTTTGGCATTGACCATCTTCCGGTAATAATAACCCTTAAGCTAAAACTAAAAATAGAAAATACCCTTCCGCACACACAACACAAATGGAAAATTAACAAGGCCTAACCTGAGCAACGGAATACCTTTAAAACACAGATAACGATAACGAATTCATCAATAGTCAAGATAATACTGATAACAATACTCACTTTAAATCATATTAACCAAACTTTAGACATCGCTTTATAACTCCATCCCTGTTGTGAACAACAAACCTCAAAAAATGAACACCAATGTGGAATCAGGAATGTGGTGACGAAAACTTGCAACCGCATCAAAACAGGACCAAAATATGAAAAATAAAGAGAAGCCCGCAGAAGAGTCAAACATTAAAAAAGCAAAAACAGGTAGTTGGAATTAATTTTGTAATAACCTTTCAAAAGAACTATAGGATCATGTAAATCAAATGCAAGGTAGACCCACAACTATAACACCTAATTTTCGCGTAAACAACCAAATTCTAGTCACTAATGCAGATGAAGCCTCGGCGCTGGTGCAGCATTATCAAAATATAAGCAGTGACGAAGGGTACTTTCGAAATGTTATAGCAAGAAAACAAGATCTTTAAAAACGATTTACCTGATTGGCTGCAATCTACCAATCAGGTCATACCCCACAAATACAATGCTCCATTTAGTCTGTTTGAACTCGAAACGGTTCTCTTATCTTGCAAACATGACGCACCGGGCGACGATAACATGTAATGTTATGTAATAATATCTTGGGCAGAAGGTACACTCCCTGACGAATGACACGAGGCCACTACTCAAATAATAACGCTAATAAACCAAAAGATTCTCCAGCCTTATATAGATCGAACCATTCTTGCGAAGATCATATAGTCCGCTTAGAAGCCGATATAAAAAAGCACAACTTCTCGGTCAAACAGTGGCAACCTCCGAGACTGTGGAAACTGTATATGGTTGCCACTAAGGTAGTGTAGTGTCGCCGATAATATTTTCAATTTCTATGAACGCGCTAGACACAGCAATAAAGGAGCATAACTCTATATAAAATAATAATGACCTAATACAGGTATAACTCTTCGTAGAAGACAGCGCTATACAGGTTGCATCTAAATCACCGAAAGTAACCAGTAAGAAAATACAAGCGGCCCTCACGGCGAATGAAAACTGGAGCAAAATTTATGGTTTTCTTATAAACCCAACAAAAACTCGAACCATTTTATTTCTGGCCAGTGAACATAAATGTAAACAAATTAACGAACTCCCGCAGCTCGCACCTCACGTTATGCGACATACCACTTACGTTCCTCGATAACATTACGTTCCTAGGAATGATATTCGATAAACAGTTTACATGGAAAGACCACATATTTAAACTCATTACTAGATGTCAAAAATACCTTATTTATTTTTAAGCAATTCAAAGACACAACTGGGGAACTGACAAAAACCCTCATGTGCATATATAAAGCCACTATCTGGGAAAAAAACAACTACGGTAGCATTGTGTACCACTCTGCTAGCGACTCACTATTAAACAAACTGCAAGTTATACAAAACACAGATGTCGAAACTATTACCGGTACACGAAAAACCACAAGCACCATACCACTACATATCGAATGTGGAATGCTCGAACTGTACCATCAAAGAGATATTAACCAATTGAAATATCACGCGCGCACGGCCTCTATGGAAAGGAACCTTCCAATAAATGAGAGTGAGATCATGCTTACTGTAAAACAAAACATAAAAAGCGATTCGGAGTCCTTAATGCGCATAACCTGCTCACGTTAGGCAGTTACTATCAAACTGACGAAATAACAACACAAGCACCCACGTACTTTAGCCTAAAGACACTATCCAGACCTGAAATTGACTTGCAACTTACAACTATGGTTAAAAAATCCGACAACGACCCAGATAGCGGCTCTATACCTTAAACTCATATAACAAATTACGAGTTCAATAACATCCAAATATATACCGATGGAAGCAAAAATGACAAACAAAAATTAGCCGGCGCCGCATATGTAGTATTAAACACTCAAAATGCTATCATCACAGCCAAGTAAAATATACAAAACACCTGTCTATATTTACATGTGAATTAGCCATAATTAACAGCGCGCTAACGTGGCTGAACGTACTGGAAACGCATGAACTATCTAATTACGTAATTATATCTGATTCACGCAGCGCTTTGCAAGCGTTAAAAGGAGGTACATCCAAAACGCGACCAGACTTAATATATTCACTGTTAAAGGAAATTACTAAATTAACAACTACAAGTATATCACTTAAAATTCTTTGGAGTCCAAGTCACGTAGATATTTTGGGGGACGAACATGCTGACCAACTCGTTAGAGTAGGATCTCATGAGGGTCTACTTTCAAACGTACACACCAGCGCACGTTAACTACGATCATGATTTCCCGCTTATTTAGAACAGTAGTCATAATATCAACATTTACAGCCCCATTAAACGAAAAGATAGGGCATACACACGCCTGAGACTGAGGGTGTCACGGCTGAACGGGGACTATTACAAACGTGTACCCTGCCCGAAATGTAACATTCCTAATACGTTTGAACATCTTTTCTTTGTATGTCAGCACACACTGTCCAATGCCTAGAACTGAGCGGAGGTATAATTGCGGCTAACAAAAAGACCGCAACCGGTTGTTGATGCCGCCCAACAAAATCGCCTCACAGGTGCGTCTTCATGTGTTTAAATTCCTATGTGACACGGAACACCTTGATAAAGTATAATCCAATTTACTTAAATGTACATATGTTGGCGCGTGCTTAACTGACATAACGACCGCCTCACGTTAATATAAAACTGAATCGCTATGTAGGAACCTAACATACAACAGCATAGCGCATCCAAAACAATTCGTACATTACACCGACTAAATCCTATTCATCATATACAATAAAAACACGGAGCAGGTTCTCTGTTACCGGTTGCTTAAGGTGTATACCGTACACCGACTTGCCGACTTCCTGACTTCCTGCTCCAAGTATAAAACGACTACAACAGTATAGCGCCATCTAACAAAGATACAAATAATAATAAAAAAATATTAAATAATAATCGCACAATATATCTACTAAATCAAATTCCCCGAGTACAATACACTCACATAGCAGGATTTTGGTGACCGATTGGTGTATACCGTACACCGACTCGCCGACTTCCTGCTCCAATTATAAAACGACCATCGTAGTATAGCGCCATCAAACAAAGATACACAATATCGCATAATTTATATACTAAATCAATTTCTCCAAGAACAATACACTAACAGAGCAGGATTTCGGTGAACGGTTGCCTTAGGTGTATACCGTACACCGACTCGTCGACTTCCTGCTCCAATTATAAAACGACTATAACAGTAAAGCGCCATCAAACAAAGATTAAAAATCGTACAATATATGCTTAATCAAATTCTCCAAGTACAATTCACGCGCAGAGCAGGATTTCGGTGACCGGTTGCCGTAGGTGTATACCGTAACCGCCTCGCCGACTTCCTGCTCTATCTCTAATACTACTAAGCAAGATATTGGTGACGGGTGGATTTAGTACTTTCAATGCCGTAAACCCATTTGCCAATGTCTTGCTTTCTTACTCCAAAATATGTCCGAAATTGATTATAAAATTTGGGAAAACCTCACTCCATACCTATCAGCGATGTAGAGGGCATGCATAGGTGACGGAAGGGTACGTATTGCCAAAACACGAATACACATAGGTCGTACACCAACCATGGTTAGACTCTATTTTATCTTTATAACATAAACGATACTTATAACATACCCAGGGTTCCGCGAGACCCATCTTTCTTCCTTTCCCCATGGAGCTGTAGTCAGCTCCCTACGACAATGATAGCGGAACTCACTCAGTGAATACACTTTCGTACATCACTTGAAGATGCATAAGTGCGCACTCGGATATTTCCGGATTCCCTAGTGCAACCCCTAAGGCTAGTGTACATAGCGTGTAAATAATTATTAAATATTTGTGCGATATGACTTGTATTGAATGTTTTTATTTACCCATCTGTATAAACATCCAGTAGTCGAAAATAATAAAACATGTTGGGAAGGGCTTACCAGCAGGCTGATAGCGCGCACATGGTGAATCTCTTTTCTATGCGTTTGTCTTGGTCATGATGACATGACCTACTTAAGATTACCAAAAAACAACCGATGGTGGTGTGATTCTTTGTATGTTTTGTTTGTTCATCATCTTACTATTTCTGTTATCTTACCCCTAAGTTATATGCGCTTACACCTTTTGCCATTATAATACCTGCAAGGGTGAGTAAGCAGTACAATTAAGGAAGGAAACGGTATACTCACACTCCAATTTTCTAGGTTCTGGTTCACAGCTTATTTATACGGTTTTAAGTATTTGTGTGAATTGGTTTAACTTATACTGTTAATACTAACTTAATGCCCTAACTATGTTTCAAACAAACATAAAAAAACAACACTGTTGTGCGATTTGCGAAAGACGCATACATTGTGGCCACATGTGCACAGAGTTTTAAGAAAATCTTGAATTTAATATAGCAAGTACAGTAAAAAAAAACGTCTATTCAATACTAACAAGTATAATTGATGCGAATGTAATCTTATTTTCATAATGTGCATAAACTCAGGTAAAATCTGTTAATACATATTCCGTAAATTTTGTTTAAAATTAACCCGCATTACGATTAAGCATCAACTACAAATTTAACCATATATTCGTCACAAGAATGGTAGCCGCCCACGAAAACCTCCCTTTACTTTTCTCTGGTGGGAATACCCTACCTATGAAGGAACGTGGGGCACGTAACAATGCACTTTGACCATTCTTCAGAATATCGAAATAACGGCCTTTATCCGAGCATGTTCATAACATCAACATATGTATACAATAAACATATACAGCGTGTATCTCATAAACAACATGATTTTGAATTCGATGTTGCTACGTTGACGACCTCGCTTGAACTGATGTCTGACGCTATTTATTTCTATAAATAGCCATACACAAACAAACTTGCAAAACAGGTTTGTTTTCTCATGTCCGTCTGGACCAACGTACTCCGCTCTACGATGTAACGCGGAGTACTAATAATGACTGACATGTCTTCCGCGAGGGACTTTAAATGGTGGTGCAGTGTATCGGTGCTCTATACCGAGCACTTAAAAGAAACAGAGACGCCTCTGAAGTGGGGCGTTTCCTGTATCCCGTTCGTACCCCCACTAACAATTCTCTTGGGGCGGAAAGTACAGTAAAAACACACACAATTTAGTAAACAAACTATATATCAATCATTAATAATAATAATAATAATAATAATAATAATAATAATAATAATAATAATAATAATAATGATAATGACGATGGTGATGATAATAATGATAATGATAATAATAATGGTGATGATGGTACTGTGGATGATGGTGGTGATGACAACAATAATAATAATGGTTTTAACAGGAAACATATATAGACGGTGAGTTCTGCGCGGGGAGAACTGAAACTAGACGAAATTGACATTCACGACGGACTAACGCGAACAGTTAGACCACTCACACCTTTTCACATAATGACGCCTTAGGCACGAAACGATATAATAAACTCTGAAATACACACACACACACACACACACACACACACACACACACACACACACACACACACGCACACACATACACACAAACTTTGTATACAGAATTTTAAATGGTTTTCGCACGCGACTTTAAATTAAATATAGATTATGAGATTGTTTCAAAGTAATACTGTGCGATATTATCTCCAGGGAGAAAATTAATTCTTAGATGTACTTAGATAAAGGTCAAACACTTCTTTCCAAACATAAATGCATTAAGGATATATTTAAAATTAGTGTAGTTGCGAATTTCGGCAGGATATAAACAGTTTTATATCTGGACAAGATAGTGTCAAGTGACAAGAAATATTGTTTGAAATAAGTATTCGGACACATCCATTTCCCGGAGCCCGGGGGCTGCCGAATTGTTTCATCGGGCTACTGAAATTTTCCAGCTCACGCCCGCCGGGCTACTATAAATCTATTAGATCGGTAGCCCGGTTTATTGACATACATACGTAGAATAAATACGCTGACCTTGTGTTTGTACACTGTGTATTGCTTATAATCCGATAACAAAGTGCAATCCATTATCTAATCAGTCATCCATCACTAAACTTGTCCCGGAAAAGCACGAGTTTAGAATAACCCACTAATTATCCCGGTACAAACAACGCTGGTCCACTATATCAACCAATGATAGCTTACATTAAATCCTAACTGTTGAAACGGTGTGTGATTTTGAAAAGATTATAAATGGGTCAGCTTTATTTGTACCAGCCGATTAGTGGGTTTTTGAAAAAAATGTTTTTTCCGGGATACATTTCTTGCGGTAATGTCGATTGTAAACAGTAACAGTGTATTTTAATCACCCCTTTAAGAATCAATATTGGTCGTCTGCTAATAAAAAAATGAGAGCCCAATGCATAGTTTGCGCGCGTGATGCATTGTCATTTCGCAATTTGGAATTCTTTGATTTAACCACAATAATGAGTAATAGCGACAACGTTTTTGATGTCGTTAAATATCCAAGGACGCCGAACATTAAAGAAATCAAAACAATAATGGATTCTTCAAAACGGTAACGAAACCGAAAATGAATATTAATAACACTGGTGTGAACGCGATTAATGAGTAATAGCGACAACGTTTTTGATGTTAAATATCCAAGGACGCCGAACATTAAAGAAATCAAAACACTACGGATTCTTCAAAACGGTAACGAAACCGAAAATGAACACCTGCTTATAAGTTTGCATTGTCAATAAATGAATGGATTAAAGGAGCGACTGTTAATAATTAAGGTAAGTTTGATTTCAATTGAGACAAACAGTGTTTTAATTATTTTATTGAGTTGTATATAAGATGCACCGATTTTGTATCATTTATTATAATGTATTAAATTAGTTTTGATGGTTAAATGCGATATGTGACTGGATTAATATTAAGTGATTGGATTTATGAGCTTTTGTGTATTTAATTTGGATTAATGTGCACATTTGTTTAAACTATATATGCTCTAGGATACTTGTGTAAATAGATTGAATTACAAAATGGACCGTTTTGTGGTTCGTTCTTCAGGACCGCAGGGACCAAGTGGTAAGAAGAGATGTCTCGATGAGCCA
Organism: Dreissena rostriformis; assembly: GCA_007657795.1. Lineage (NCBI taxonomy): Eukaryota > Metazoa > Mollusca > Bivalvia > Myida > Dreissenidae > Dreissena > Dreissena rostriformis. Next base: position 86,996 of record VMBQ01002091.1, on the reverse strand, counting down.
CAGTCTGATACATCTAAGCGTCCAAAATTCTCAGACAAGGACTATGATGCGAATAAAAGATTGCGGAAATTCCAGGAATCTGGGAAAGTTACATACCCCTGGGTGACACATGAAGCTGATGACGATGACCAAAAGCCAGGACTCATGTTCTGTGGTACATGCAGTGCCTATCCTGAATTGGCAGACAAGAGCTCAGCACTCTATGTTGGATGCAGCAACATGAGAGTGGATCCATTGAAAAAGCATGAATTCTCAGCGGCGCACATCAAAGCAACCCACAAGAAAAAAAAGGACACGATGACCATGAAGGAAAGGAGTGAGTTGGCAACAAATAGCCCTATTGTCAAAGCAACAAAACGGTGCATGCAAATAACTATGACCATCGTAGTAGTCATGTTTAACACTGTATACTCACTAGCAAAGAAATGCAAACCGCTAAGTGACGTTCAAACACACGTGGAGCTTCATGTAAAGAACAAAAAGGACATTGTTGGTGACTACATGGACATTTGAACTAATTATCACAATGAAAAGAGTGCGAAACAGCTATTGATGTCAATAGCGAAACAACTGAGAGTAACCAAGACACGGCTTATTGAAAAAGTAAGGTTCCTCACAGTGCTGGCAGATGGGTCTACTGATTCTTCAATGACTGAACAGTACACTGTCTTAGTGATGTACGTCAGCGAGGGCTATCCGGTTACCACACTAGCATCGATAGAGGACATTGAGGACGCCAATGCATGTGGAGTTAGGAAAGGCATTGAGAATGGACTCAAAAAAATAGGGATAACATATTCTTCCAAAATAGTAAGTGTGAACTTTGATGGAGCAGTAGTTATGATGGGATGTAAATCTGGTGTGAGTGCTATGATGAAAGAAAAAAATCTTCGAATTGTGTCTATTCATTGTGTAGCACATAAACTTGAGCTGGGAGTACTGGATGCCGTTAGAAGTATTGACTACATCCTTAAATTTGAAGACATTGTGAAATCGATCTACAATTTCTATGGAAGAAGTACCAAGAGGAGACGTGTTCTTCAAGCATTCGCAGATATATTGGAATCGGAGTTACTACACTATGGGGATATGAAAGCTGTACGATTGGTAGCCAGCAAAGCCATAGCCCTGAGAGCCATACAGCAAAATCTCTTTGCCACCCTAGGGCACCTAGAACACGCTGCGTCTGCGAACAAAACGGAAGAAAACGGCAAAGCAAAGAAACTGCTACATGAGATGAAATCTGCAAGGTTCGTGAAATACCTGCACCTCATGATGGACTACCTTGAAATCATCACATCTACATCCACAAAATTCCAAAAAGAACAAACTACTGATCATAGAGGTACCAGATATCATCAAATCCACGGCAGATGAACTGACGCTGATGATGGAATAACCGGGACATCAAACATCTACCTTCTATGACCACTACGATCCAGAGACTGGGGACTTCACACATGAAGACCATGCAATGAAACTGTCTGGACAACGTCTCACCATCTATGAAGAAGGCAACGACAAATCCACTCTTCTCAAGCAAACTGTCAAATATCTTGAAGTGAGATTTATGGACTTTAATGAGAAACCTCTGAAGTGTTTTGATGTCATCAATCTAAACAAATGGCCAACCAATGACACGGAACTTGTGAAGCATGGACGTGGTGACATTTAAGAGTTGACTCAGCAGTATATCGACATCCTGACTGACACTGAGCACTCTTCAATTCTGCGAGAATGGACCATCATGAAAAACCTTCTGAGGAAGAAGAAATCTGGAATGAACTGCCATGCCCTCTACTGTGAGTTGCTTTAGACTCAGCCTGCTGATATTCAGAACATTCGGACCCTCGTGAACATCATGGTTTCAATATCACCTTCCACAGCAGAGTGTGAACGCCAATTCTCTGGTAAGATCAATGAGTATATAAATTATATCAAATAGAACACACACAGAATAGTGTGTGAATTGTCACTTTTAGTCATTTAAAATGGTTAAAAACATTATGATATGCTAGTACTTATGTGCATACATAAGATTCACAAAAACATGTATATTACTTGGCCTTTGGAAAAAATAAGCAATAAACAACAATATTACAAGCTTAAAAAAGTTATAGTGTAAACAAAACATGTTAATAAAGTTAATAAACTCTTAATTCTATAATTTATATTTCAGCAATAAAACTCATCAAGAGCCCCAGGCGTTCACACATGAACCTGGACACGCTGGAAGCACTCATGAGGGTGCATGCAGATGGACCACCACTCCAGGATTACAAGGCGGAAGGGGCTATCCACCACTGGATGGACTGTGGACCTGGGACACGCCACCTCGCAGGCCACAAAATATCGGAAGCTACTGACTACATGTGGTTAATAAAGTCGTAGTTGTATTGTACTGGATTTTGTGATATTAACTTAATGTGTTCAAAGTACATCTAATGTTCAAAAGCATTATTTGAACACAACTTTGAGATGTATAGTCAGTGTATGTAAATGACATGTAATAATGAATACACAACTTGGAAAATTAAACAGAATTTTATTTTTGGAATGTTATGTCTGAATATCTTTAAAAAATACATATTCTTTTCTTTGGTGTCCCTGTCCACCGAAGACTATCTAATACATGCTGATATGATATAATTTCTTATGAATGAAAATGATTAAATAAAATAAAGATGAAAACTTGCCTCTATTTATTTTGTAGGTAAATTTTATGGGCTACCAAATATTTTTAATGGTAGTAAATAAGATTTTTTTCGGACGCGAATTTCGGTACATTAAAATGTCAACGTCATGTTGCAATTCAATAAAAAAAAAGAGTGTAGGATATAATCATTATAATTGTTTTAAACTTTTACCCTTATTTTTCCTATTAGTTCAAGTGTAATCAGACGATGGCGCAACATCCATGTGTTCAGTGACGGAAAGACCTTAACGCAATACTACTCAATCCAAATTTTACTTAACAGGCATTTGAAATACATAAATTATTGGATATAATTGTTTTTAGATGAACTAAAATTTCCAAGATTGATGAGACGAATGTTCTTAAAAAATACATTCCATCAATATCAACTATCCAGTATTTCCCGTGCTATGACGCCAGAAGCACACGTGAAAGTTCGCTGGGCGCTATATTCATAAAACGCACCGCTGATGTGTTTTCATATAATACCAAATGTGAAGGGATACTATGGCTGTTTCAACTCAACAAATGCACTATATATAATAACGTATCACAAATTTATAAAAGTCATTAGTATGAGAGTGGAATCATCAAAGGTTGTGGTATACTATCAGAAATGCCATAACTGTATTTGAATTAAATATAACAGATCAGTTTAAAAAACAAATCTCATAAAAATAAGTAACAATATTTGGGCGGTTATCTAAACAAACTATCTTTAATAATATTACTCGGACACTGTTTAATTATTCAAAGTAAAATGCAAAACTTACTACTTGATAGGGCAGAGCAGAGCTTTGCTAAAACGTCATTTCTCTCGGAGCAGAAATATACTCTTTCCAAACTCTCCCACCAATAACCTGTGTTCTTTTCAGTGATCCAGGAAATTATTCTATAAAGGAAAAAGACAGAAATAATTTGTGTAAGCAGTTTGTAAGGACAAAATCGCTGTGTATCTCAAGTATTAAGGTATCATGCAAAAACTAATGCATTATGTTTTCGTTGATCTATCATGTCGTGTTTATATTGAAGAATTTGGGAACATCGTGTATCATAATGGCTATACAAATTGCTTATACTTGTTAAATAACACGATTGTTTTTAGTTATTGTTTGATCATTTCACATGCAATGGTCTCTAAACAAATCCCATAACACCAAAAGTGAGATGGGTGATTAACCGGTGTCGTTTAAGAACTAACACATAATTTCTAATCCCTAACACCTTGAATGGAATAGAAATTTGACCTTAAACAATAGTGACTAGTTAAACAAGGTTGATTCCATGTAAATGTATTTGAACGATCAAACAATAAACTAGCTGTATATTCATGTTTTACTCTTGTAGGCGTTGCACGTTTGTGAACAATATAGCTGCAATTTGTCACAAAATACAACACATATCATTAATTAACAAGTTTGCTAGAATTTAAAGGTCATCAATAGTAAACCAATCTAACAATTTCGAAATGTTGTTTTGTGCATGAAGTTCAATTAATGGCAAGCGACTTCAATATAAAATACCTCTCAATGGCCTGATCCTCATCAATTATGAACCCAACCGATTTGAAAGAATCATCGCAAGCCTTAAGCACGTCGTCAATCTTCAAAAACGCTTTCCAGAAGCATTTTGCGTGTACGTATTTGAGTCCGTAGTTGGTAACAGTATAAGTAACAGTATTGCTGCAATCCTGGTCTAATAACAATGGGAAAGTAAAAAGATGAGGAAATAGAAATGACGTTGACATATTAGTTGAACCGTTAACATGTTTACTATTTATCATTTAATTGATGTACACCATGTATGCCAATATTACATTAAACAAAACTGTGCACATAAAAATAAATCACATAAACATATAACCTATTTTGTTAAAGTTCATTTCGCCCCAATCTCCACGGGAAACACACACAGTCAAACGATCTTTTTGCTTGCAGAATCCAATGATTTCAGGCTCCGAGCGCTCAATGCAAGTAAAATATCGATGAATAGCCACGGTTTGTCCGTCAACATAAAGTTTGTTACACAGAGCTTCGTTTGCATCTGAAAATGTAGTTTTAACATACTAGAACCATACACTTGTCCATCAACAACATAAATTGGTCATGTTTATTTTTCCGCCAAGTAAGCTATGTTAAAATGTTATTAAACATATATGATTGCCATTTACTTTTGGTTATACATATAATCGAGCTGATGATAACTTGATAATGATTCATAGGGATAGAGATTGCAGATTGGAAACATAACACATTTTAGATATTCTATGTTACTTAGAACACATTTTTCATTAGACATTAATATATAATTAATATTTATATTGTCTGTTTGTTGTTTAATCATCATTATTTATTCTAGTTTAGGTGTTAACACCTTATAGAGTGAATGTAGTATTCAAATTAAAATAGTCATACCTTTTTCTTTCTTAAAGAAAACTAAACAACGTCCGTTCCTTTGTAGTACTTCTACTTTGTTAACAACTGGTTCATTTCGGTTGAAGTACGATACAAGCATTTCTTCGTTCACCGTTTCCTTTACTTGTGAAAGGATAACGCATTTATTATTTTTCACCTCGAAAAATCGAAGTGTGCGTCCATTTAATACACGGGAACTGCACTTGTCTACGATATGCTGATATTCTAAAACAAAACCATATGTCAGCAATAAAACAAACCCATATGCATGCATTTTTTTTAAATACGCCACATGAAGCCAATATTCTTTATTGTTACAAGAAATCTATCAATTACCCATATTATGTTCAAATGTGACCATAGCAGTGTCGGTTCTTGTTGCATGAAATACCATCGACCCCTTTTTCAGTTTGTATCCTGTATGTTCTTGTAGAAATTGCTCCACATCTGTTTCTCGCGTCTCTTCTGACAGTCCCGTGATAAGCAGTTTATTAGAGTATGATGCAGCATTATACGAGTCCACATGTGAAAGAAAAGTGGACTGATCGCAATCTAAAAAACAAATATAAGAATATAACCTCTATAGTAATAGCACTAAACCTGACGTCAATGAATAGAAAATGATGTTGAATTAGTTTATAAGCGCTAGCTATACCGGTTCTGATTGAGTCACTTGTTTTCTGTATCTCTTCTGTCAGTGTTTGCATTAATTCGGCATTCGATGAGCAGATATATATTTTATCTAAGGAATTGTTTTTATTCAGGCATACCTCCTGCGTCAAGGAGCGACAGAACGTGGTTACTTTAGGTCTGAAACACATGTTAACACAATTTATATCTCAAAGAAAAGGTTCTTGATAATGAAATAATCTTTTCAATAACTATAAAACAAGGGTCTCGGTTAAACATACTTAAGCTACAGGGTGATTCACTGTGTTAATACATGAGTTATTGAAAGCATGGATACAATAATAGTATACAATACTCTGCCATAGGTCATACGTTTGATAAAAGATCAATAACATAATAGAAAATCATTTGAGCGGAACCATTGCCAGTGGAACAGGTCCACTCCGGAAGGATACTGTACAAAGAACAGTTTCATCAAATTGAGATCAATTGGGAACATTTGCACAGAAACGAACCTTTTCTTACAAAATGACACAGGTTTTACTGAACGGGAAATAATGTTATGAGATGTCATTAAATCACACTGAGTTAAAATATGCGAATTTGCACCATTTCAGGCCATGGTATTCGAGTTTCATCAAATCCGGGTCATTAGATCCTAAGAAAATTGTCTTATCGTCAATAAAAGGGCATTTCAATCCTAAGAAATTATAAACAAGGGACGGCACAAAAAGTGCATTTTAAACTTAGAGGATGCTGAAAATAAAATTTATTGAATTTCTAATCCTTACTTTCTGAGATTACTGACAACCAAATCTATAATACAAATGTAATACTATAAATATAAGGACAAACACCCCCTGAAAATAATAACAACATCCTGAAAGTATTCATATCCTCACAATACCAAGATTCGGTACATACTGTTATAAACTATATATAATAAATAATTCGGATCTTAAGTTCCTGAGACATCACGCGCAAAAGAAAAATCAATGAAAGATGTCGTATGATAAATCAAAGAGCAATAACTTCCTGAAACATAATTGGAGCTAGCCGAATGGATAAAATGTGCATTTCTTCTTTATACGGATACTGCATACCAAGTTTTAACAAGTTAAATAATTTCTTCCTGAAAGAACGCGCGGAAAAAAACATCAATATAAAATGTCCTATTATTTATTAAAAGGCTTAAGCCCCTGAATAATCCATGGAGCAGAATGTCCCGTAAATGTGCGCGTGCTTTTTTTAGTACCGCAAATACGAGTGTCATAAATTTGGATCGTAATTTCAAATGTGCAAATATGTGTTCATATAATATTTCAAAACAACAAAAAAGTGCGTTTTTTGCGTGTACACGCTAACTACACTCATGCACACTCTGCGAGACCATTTTTAATTTTACTTTCTCTATTTTAGACTCGGTAAGGAACATGTTTTCAATAATTGAAGTTTGTACATTTCATGACCAATTTAATGGGTATTTTTATATTTGACTTTCACTTTTTATGAAGTTTTTTTGCTGTATTACATACATAATTTCAATCAACCAATTAATATTTTGACGCGGCAAAAATGGTTTATGCATGTATGTGATAAGTTTGATGGAATCGCAACTTTATATTTGTTAAAACGACATATATTGTATATATTGGAGATTTAAAAATATGAATTTACATTAACGCAGTGACAAGTAATATTTGGAATATGACGCACAGCGAACCGGAATTTTCGACATTTTTGAAGTTTCATTGGATTTTTTATATATATATATAATATTGCGTATTATCTTTTCGGAAAACATTAAATGAATTCGCGCGCTCTAAAACGCGCGTTACGAAACGCATATCGAGGGTGAAATCTCTGCAAGTAACTTCGAATCAGCTAAGGGGCATAATAACTACTATCTGTAATAGAATCCAATCGCTTATATGTCAGGATGACACCATTTCCTAAATATATTGCTTTGAACCAGAATCATTTAAATGATACACAAATATTATGTTAAACAAAGACAAGTTTATATTGTTACTTACAATTAACATAAAAAAGTGAATCATTACCAATGTAACTATATTACTGATAAAAATAGTAAGTAAAAGTCAGCACTTACAATAATTAAGGTTTTTATAGGTCCTTGTTTAAATGAGTCCAATAAAAACAAATGGCTGTTAACAAGATAGACATACATATAACAACATTAAATAAATTAACAAAACGTTAAAAACTATATTCATTACGTATATGTGACTTGGGCTTAAGATATTTCGTTATATAAAGACTTTGCGTTATCGAAGTTGATCACATACACACGTTGAACGTTCAATACTCATTAAAAAGCAGCAATTAACATGCTTATATGTATAGCTATTTCTGTTCGATGTTTGTGAAAGAGTCCACAGGAAAACGATTGGACTATGCAACCATATTCTTCTAATAACCAATACAACTATAAACCCATGAAATGTAAACTCATGGATAACTTTGCAGCTCTTAAATTGTTATTTTTTTCCATATTAAATGAGATATGAAGTCAGAAAAAAATGACAGCTGATTATAGAAATGGTAATATTGACCCCTACCCCGTGCATATGAAATCCAAGTAATTATTTTGATATACTGTGTTGCATTAAATTTATATACGAGTTACTCAGCATATACTTAACCTATATTTCTAGTTATGATGAGATTGATCTTGATTGAATCACATATGCAATCCCAAACGCGGTCTTAATATACATTTCTTCGATTTCTCAAACATGAAAATGTAACAAATAGTTACTGACATATTCAGCGGAAAGTAGACATTGACATCATCTCCCAAAAATACAGGTATTTAATGTATTAAGTGTTAAGTCACACTTGTTGACGAGTTAACCACAGCCATCCCTTATATTATCCCAACATATTTTAGTCGTTTTGAATGTATTAATTTAAAAGTTATAACGTTTAAGTAAAATATTTTAATTACTCTTCGAGTAAACGTTGACGGTTTTGTAACTGTAAATCTGACATGTATTTGTCATACATCATGAGAAGTAACAAGAGATTTCTTCTTATAACGTATACACTTGAAGACTTTTCTAACGCAACACTTTTCAAACTTGAATAAAGTTTTTGATTACAATTTTTTAATGTGATCATTTGACGACATTCTGAGCAAGATCCGATAAAATCATTCATCCGTGACGATTGGACGCTTTAGCACATGGAATATGTATAGTTTCGTCCTTTTGCACGTGGAAATGGTGAAAAGCAATATTATTCTAAATTTATTTCAATTTCATCATTTTACGGGGGTTCTTACACCAGGAAAACATAATCCCAAGTCAAATAATCACATGTAAACTTTTAAATCAAAATCTTAACTAATAACTGAGACATTCAAGTTTGAAAAGTGTTGCGATAGAAAAGTCTCCAATTGTATATTTATAACGGTTCTTAAAAAAGTTTTTTAAGCAGTCAGCATAAAGGTTTCGCATGACACAGAACACAACGATGAATCACTGTGCGTCGCAATATTAGCAAATAGTCTTTTACAAAAATAAGTAAGTGATTTCTTACTTACTAACTTGGATGTTGTTTTTTCTTGTCAGAGAATCTTAATCCCACGTTTATTATTAATGATATAAATAATGAATGCAGATTAAACTATTGAGGATTTTATTACATAATTCCTTTAATAACGTGAAACGTAGTTCGATGATAACGTGTGGCGGAGTTCCTTTTACGAACACTGAGAGGAACGGAGAAAATTAATGAGACGGTCTCATACAGATAATTTCCTTATTCAAAATATGCATAGCGGTTTATAAGCACCGACGAAACTAGCCGGATATAAATACGGTCTCAAAAGCTCACACCGTATTAAAATAGTTTATAGTTAAACTTTAAGTGTATAATTCACACACACGCAAGTTATTTTATTGAAAGCGTTCTATTTCATCGAGATTAGTGTCAAAATATATTTAACCAGCGTCACGTTAAAGTAGGTAAATGATTATAACACATTCTCAAGTTAACAAGCAGTCATATATAACTATCTGGTAAATCAATCTAAAAGTATTCGAGTGTTTTCCCGTTTTGTGAAATCCATAATTATAGAATTTGTTTGATACATTTACGATGATTAACCAATTTAGTAAAATTTGGATTAATAGACTTTTTTCAAAATTGCATTATAAAGATTCATTCCTCCCATTAACAAAGTTTATACAAGTTTATTTATCAGACAATGTTTCAAAAACCATTTGTAAAAAACTGAGGACAATGTTGATCGTTTATTCATGAGCGTATACCTACAACAAATGTTTTTTTATTGTGTACAATAAAATAATTTAGCATACAATTCTCGACTTTGCACGATAAAGTTAAGGACAGGATATGCACAGGTCATTTGATATACCAATGTTACGATATGCTTAAACGTGTAGTGTCCACTTGTCAGCAAGCTACATTGTTGTTCACGCGACACGTCACAAGACACATACACACAACCAAGCACACCCCAAACACATACGAAAACAAGCATAAAACGTTATTGAATAGAGAAACCTGATGCAACACGCTTTCTACCAGTAAATATAAGACCATATGCAATGGTCCAATAATAGTCCAAACAATCTCGATCCAGTTTTGTGGCCGGACGGACATATCACACATAACGTTTCATCAAATTCAGATCATTATTTGCTGAGTTTCCCCTCTTAAACAATATTTCCTAGAAAATATTTTAATGTAATTAAGGCACAATCGCACTCTAAACAATCACACGAATGGGTAAATTTTGTATCGTTAATTTTATTCAATGAACATTCCTTTCTTAAAAACAAAGTTGCGTGATGAAATAAAATTGACATCATAATTGAAAAAAAAGAGAATAATAATTTAAATTCACGTCTTAAAAATCATGCAAGATCCGATACGTTGTTCGCTCTGATTCAATAAGCATTAGTTGAAATATGTGTGTACTATATTTGACCACTATACAATGTTAACTTACCAAATATAAACCATCTGACCCTTGTGTTTTTAGACGAGGATTTTCATAAAGAAACTTTATCAAAAATAATAACTGAAAAAGAATGCGAACTTGCGCACAAACGCAAATACACACGTACATACGTATGCACCCACGGGCATTGTACATTCTACATGCCCCCACCTATATGTTTATAAAAATTACAAAGTTTATTTATTTTTTATTTACTTACGCAGGCCATCCGTTTATATTCAGTAGAATTGATCTGTATTTGTCTTCATCTGTGTATGAAGATAAGACTCTGACATCGTAAGGTGTCCACAGCAATTCTATGTGAACACAGTTCATTTCACTTTTCCAAATGAGTCTTGGGTCTTTTATTGAAACAAAAAACGAATATTAATTAATTGACAGTTTCCATTTAAACTCTCCTGGTTACATTTGATAACACTAGTTTTATATTAACTGACCCTGTATTATATCATGCGGGGTTAGTGTTTCATTGCTTTTGTTTGTTTTATTTTGCTCTGTTTTCAACAGTATTTCAGTCATATCACGACGGTCAGTTTACCAACTTACACTTTCCTGGGTTTGTTGGCATACCAGTTCTAAGTGCAAATTATCCATGCAAATTACTGACAACTAACCTCCCTGAATCAGAGGAAGTGATAGATGAAGTGATAGAATGGCCTTAGAAAGGATTTAACGACCGATCCCACACAAGTTATATGTCCCGACCGGGGATCGTCCCCGCGATCTTCGATGTTGGTTGTGTAGTCCGGCGCCGCGTATTATAATAGATAATCACCTTACTTTGTTCCAATAGATTAGAAGTTTTGTAAACAACACTTACATGAAAATTTTTCTAACAAATCCCTTTCCTCTGATCGAGGTCGAATGACGCAAACGGTGGTTTGTCCATATGCGACACTTGTAAGAATATCAGGTTCACTTCGTTCGATACAAGGAAAATATCTGTATAGTTCAACATGTCGCCCAGCTATGGTGTGAGAGAGCCTCAACAGTTTGTCAGCAACTGAAATAAACAAGTGACGTCTCATATGCTCCCTGAACTACACACGCTGATGACGATAATACATCATTCCGAGTTGATTCAACACTATGAACATATCTCAAAAGAGTTACGAAATCGGAAGTATTCATCCGCAATAAATAGCCTAAAGTAACATAATTATTGCAAAACATGTTGACCAAAATGTTCTAATAATTATAAACCTCTCAAACATACACACAAGTTAAGTCTTAAATCTCATGTTTTACCATTAATGCATACATGTGTTACATGCTTGTGCATAAACACAACAGAGTGCTTTTTATAGATTGAAGCTCTCATTGTTGAGCATTATTTTCTCGTCAGCTATAATTAATTTACCGGTTGGTAAGCAGGTTGTCAAGGTGCATTACTAATTGTACACACTGATGACAGAAATACATACCTGATCGAACTTGTTATTACATAATTTTTTGCCTATTTATTTGAAAAATAGCAAACAATATATTATAAATTATTAATCATTTAACTATAAAGCATAAAACATTAAGTACTTAGGCAGACGTCGGCGCTAGGAGAAAGCGCTACGAAAAGCCGATGGCTTCAATGAACAAATAAAACTGTAACTAGTTGACACCTTAAGTGGTGTAACTGTTTCTGTATTCGTGTTGTGTCTGTATGGTTGCAAGATTATGTCGACTACATAAATGTATTGTTTTATGTACGTTGCGTTTTATTTCGATTAACACCGAGCAGACTGCCAACAACGGCTTGAACGAGTTTAACTTTTGTCTTGTTTAATATATATACAAAAAAAATGCTATACAATTGTTAACGTTTTTATGTACAATAAATTAATTGTCATGTTTTTAAACGATAATACGGCGCCCAATTGTATATCTTTCTTAAGAAATATTTTGATCGCAAATAAAACAACGTGTTTATCCTAAAATGCTATTTTATATTAAATACGCAATACACGCTCGCTTAAAAGAACATATACAAATGTTTATAATTTCACAGAACAGAAATCATGTCAAATCCTTTTTTTTTTCGTTTGTTCAATAGTAGATGTAGTATATTCTAACAATGTTTTATTGCATACCAAATTCGAACGTATTGATGGGAGAACATAACAAATTCTTAACATGTACCAAAATTGGTAACATTTGTTACAATTCCTGTATTTAATATTTAAACCAGATAAAAGTATATTGTTAAGCGACAATCAGGTTAGTTTTCGTGCAAGCGCGCAACCTCTTATTCTAAGCGCTTACACTTTGACGTTGACTACACCTTTTTTGAACATACATCATGTTCAAGTAGATCGACTGTAGGATTATTTTGTTAATGTGGCAATTACACGTTTGTTAGAAAAATGCAAATGCTATAACCGTAAATACTCTAAGTTTTCGGACACTCTAAAATTTCGGACAACCCCGTTTTTAGCCAAAATAACTATTGATTTATTCTTAAATTTCGGAATAACGGGTTTCGTTCATAATTTTTGACTGTTACTATTAGGACAGTTTATTTTATTATGCTTTTTTATCAGAACTCTGCCCTGTTGCGCTTATTTTATTACACTTAGAGATCATGTTGTTTTCACAACCGGATTAAGGTCATAAAACCTGGCAGAAGAATGCCTTAAGGCCATGAACCATTACATTTGCGTTGGTTTTACCGAACAGCTTCATGTGAAAAATGTATTAAAATAAGTAATTATACACGGCGTGTTTTATTTACAAGCATGTGTTTTTATTCGTTGAAGCAAATGACTCTATGCACATTTGAGACCCGTATCCGGTCATCAAAGCAATATTTGAGAGTTTCTCTAAATTAAAAAAACCTTCATTTTTGTCTCTTAATTTTCGAACACCTGTATTTGTTAAAATATTTTTTGTATCTAAATGTTCGGACACGAAAAAGTATGTTTTTTGAAGTTTCCGAATACGTAGAATAATGACGTTACTTATAATTATTAGGTGTACAATTTCTCTTCTCTAAAATGTAGTTACTGTATTGTTTCGAAAAGTGAAAAAGAAGATTACTTTCCGGTCCCGATATATTATCAAAAGGATGCTAGAATATTAGAGTGATATTAGACGCATCTAACAGTATAAAGGTGTCTATCGCAACCGTTGTTTATTTTTGGTGTATCCCGGAAAGAGAAAAATAATGCATTTGAATATCAACCGTACTTTCGTTTTTGACGTAAATTTGGTTAGTTAAAAATCTGGGACTATATACACTCCCGCTGAACTACGTTGCAATGAGAGATGCGTCTGTACGACAATGCGATACGGCGTCATAACTACAATGGTTACGTAGTTCAGCGGGAGTGATATAAGCGGCAGTTCCGCTCGGCTTAACTTAGAGGACTGGGTTAGTCAAGTAAAATATTGAATATAATATATATTTGTTATAAACAACTGGAAGCAAGATGAGTTGCAGATAATTGGTCAGTAAACACATTTGAACTAACTCTTTTGACCTGTTAATTCCATTCAGCTCAATTCAACAGTAAAAATGCGTCTAATATCGCTTTAAACCATGGAATGAAAAAAATGCCATCCAAACGATTTCCCCTTTTAACATCCTGGAGTTAATTTCAGGACTGTACCAAAATCTTTGCTTAGAAAGTATTGAATACCCAACAAGGCATGTTATGCTCACGCAACATTGGTCATACTTATCTAGCTAATATAATAATGCAGTGCTATGATACTAGATCGAAACAGAGAAAGAAAACGACGAAACATCTTGGCATTTACAAAACTTAATGAGCAAATGCAAGGTAACTTACTCTCTCTGTTTCGGAAGATTACTATGCACGAAACTCTGTTTGCATTTTTCACGTCTTGAACTGAGTTTGCACTGTAACTGTCAAAATGTGATATGATGGTCTCTATGTCCAAGTCAGCAGGTAAGTGTGTGACATACACACTTCTTGTCATTTGGACTGGACTGAATAACAACTCTGCGTTTTGCAATGGATATGACGTGCATCTCTTGTTCACTATATCGATATCTGTAAAACAATGACAAAAATCATTTAACATGATATATTGGAACGAATTAGCAAACATATATTAAAACAAATTACGTTGAGAACTATGTACCTGATCTGGGCATATACTTTCAAAAGGTCTTACACTGCAGCCATTACCCATGGCAGATCTATTTATTTAGTTGTTGTTTTTTTAAGAAAAAAGTAATTTATTTTACAAATTTCACATATTTAATTGACGGGTCGCTCTATTTTATTTGACGGTCGAATCGAACAATATATCTAAGAACAAAATAAATCAGGAATGATCATCACCTGCCATAACCTACATTACCTGAACTGCACGATCTCAGACAAGTTGAGTGAAGGCATTAAGCATAATTTATGTGTGTGAAATTTAATTTGTGATTTTTTTTTAATTATATAAATTATATTTCCGTTTGTCATGACAAAACTCGAGTCTTCATTTTTACACAATATTCAATACATACAAATAACAACAAAGTTGGGTATGGTTAAAAAATTGTGTACAATGAATGTCTTTGAATATTTGTTGTAATGCGATACGCAACATCTGACGAACGTGAATACCAATATTTTCCTTGAAAGTTGCCATGGCAACAGTGGGGTCATGTGTATGAAACGTCATCGATCCCTGGGCCATGGTGTATCCAGTTGTGGTAAGCATATATTTTGCAATGTGCACCTCTGAATATGTCAAGGGAATTCCCCTTATGAGTAACTTGTTAGGGTAAGTAAAATCGCCATCTGAAATTATATCATTTTCATACATATTTGCAAACATGCTTTCTTTGGGAATTGAAGTTATAAGTCCTCAATTGTATTAAGTAATCGGCATGATTTTCCTTATTTGAAACAGACATACGGACTTGATATTTAATGCTGCATTTCGATTGTTATTTTAAAATCATGAACACGCATATGTAAATTAAGTCTGAACAAACTTGTTTATAAATGTGCTTCAAGCTTATCTTTGACCACTTTGTTTTACCTTGGTATTTTAGATGCCACGTGGTTTGTGTTCAAGACACACCGAATCATAAATGTGATTATGTGTACTTCGAAATCCACTTTAAACACATTAAATGCACTGTAAAGTTATGGCGCGGACAATCCGTACTTTAAACTACGTTCTTGTATTTTCATATTTGGCCTCAAAAATTGACCTTGACTTTGGACGTAGTAACGTGGTTAATACCTATTTATGCCGACTCATATATAATTTATTAGTGCCACATTATTTTTTTAATCATTCAATTCTATGTTAATTAATACTGCGAATAAGCCATATTTTGACAATAGAAGATACCATGTTTTATTTATAGCATTGTCCCCAAAGTTGTACCTAGCAATCACTAATATTATACATGTATCTCATTGATACTGAATGTCTCAACGCGCTATTGGCGGAGAAAATGTTCCTCTTACAATTGTGATCATATGTCGGCTACATAATACCACTNGTTTCGCCAAATTGCTGTATTGTAGGAAATTCGAGATAGACGGTAGGGCTAGTTAAACAAAAAAATCTCTGTTAAAAGTGCGGTGATCCCCTTTTTTTATTTTTGTTTTATGAAAACAATACGTAGATGAACATATTTGAGCAGTTTCGCAAAAAGTTATTAGATAGAACTTTTTTAAATTCCATTTTTGTGGTTAAAATAGTCAAAAATTGACGTTTTTTTGGGTGACATAAAAATTATAAAAATTAAATTTCTTAAAATTTAACTTGTGTTCTCCATTTTTTTGGTAGTTTGTGGTTTAATTAAATGGTATATGATATATATTAGCTTTTATAAAATCTACATGTTGCCAATTTCATAGGTTATTAATAATTTTTATGCAATTAGAGATTTTTCAGTTTTAATGAAAAAGTACATGTTATATAATGGCGAATAAAATCAAAATAAGGCCGGTGACCCTATGTTTTTATTTCATTTTTCATTTAGTATTTGTATGTAGAACTTGAGCAAAAGTTATTAGATGGAAAAAAATCAGCAAAACTGCCGCAACACCCCTTAAGCGTTCACTTTAGTTTATATTACACGAATTGTGAAAGACTTGAGCTGATGACAAAGTGTTCTAGCTTTGCCTTCTTATTTTGTCAAGATACATATCCTGAAGAGTGATTGAGTCATACATGTTGCGTTTTACTCAGATTTGACCTTGGCCTGAATTGTCAAGATAAACATTCAGATCAAGAATCTTATATATTAAGTCATAATCTGGCTTTTAGTGCGGAAACAATCAATTGCTTATATGTAACCTCATGGCCTACATTTTAGACATACTTAATCAGATTTGAACATATTTTAGATATTGTCAAGATAAACATTCGGATAGTTTCATTAAGATTGAGACATAAATGTGGCCTTTAAAGTGGTAAGCTAAACATTGACAACAAAATTGATTTCTAAAATTCGGCGTGGTGACAAAGTTTTTGCCCTACTTTACCAGAACCCAGAACCAGTTTAATCAGGATTGAGTCATAAATTGGTATTTTGAGTAGTAACTATTTATCTAAACAATATACCTTTCATCTTTTGAGCCTATTTACCCCACTTGTACCAATTTCGAAGTAAGCCTATACATTGTCAGTATCAACATGTTTAGCAAATAATATCAAAATTGAGTACACATATTGCCTCTGGAGTGGTATCGAGCTAAAAAGTAAACGTACGACGTCGGACACCAAACATAGAGTGATTACAATAGCTCACCTTTAAGCACCTCATGCTCATGTAATCTAAAAAAAAATACGTATTGATAATGACTGGCCCTTAAGTAGTGTTCGTTCAAATGATGATAAAAGGTACTAAATCCTTTTTACCATTATAACTTACAACAGCATGGCTGACACATGTAAATTGTAACTTCCATGCAATAGACTAGTCCATGTTTAGTTACAAACATATGTTATATTAATTGATGTCGGCTGATGATCGATTCAATATTCGAAAATATATATACAATGTACTTCTATGATCATGATAATCTAACGACACCATTAATCAATTATATTCAATCGTTATGGCTTTGTTTTACATTTTCGCAGGCATTATAACGTCAAATACATTTATGCCGAACCTTGTAGCGTTGACAAACCGACAATTTTCCCCAGGGTTCCTTAGTGTTAAACATGTTATTGTCAACTTTAAATCACTGCTATATCCCACTGATATATCACTATAAACTAAACGAAAGACAACAAGCTAAATGAATATATAGCATTTACCAATGCATGTATTCGGGAAAGTAGTTCCTTCGCCTTAGATTGATAATGTAAGGCCAATTAACACAACACAGTTTTGATCAAAGAATGTATGTTATAAAGAAGACGTCAACACCATACCATATTTTGACTTGCTTAAAATGCATTTTATAAAAATCTAATACTGACTATTAAGACCCATGTAACATGTCTGTTTCTTAAAATATGTCTCGTCGACTTCCTCCCCTGAGTATTCTGTCCAATTACAAAACACACTTTTGATCAAATAATGTATGACGTGATGCTTAAAGGCGCTGGTAGATCATAAAGAAGACGTGAACTCCATACTTGATTTTAAATTGCTCAATATGCATTTAATCATAAATATGATACTGACCATTGAAGCCCGTGTAAATAGTTTCTTTTGAACGTCGTCTCGACGTCTCGTCGTTCTTTTCCGTTGCGACTTCCAATTGATACACTAAAAGACAAAATGACATACTGTTAGCAAAACACTGAAAACACTGAAAGCACAGAAACACTGTTTGCGAGAATCTTTTACAAGCATAAAATTATTGCTAATATGAACAGTTTAAACAGCACAAACAGAGACTCACCCATGCCTATCAGATTAACCATAAAATAAATGCTCTTGAAGTTTTGATAACAATTAATAATTATGTACAAAACAAACATTGTGTACGCATATTGACAAGTTAATTGCTTTCTAGACAAAACAGGGTCCGCATATTTACTTATTGACTGAACATTGGCTGTAAAGTCTTCTTCATAGATATCGACATTAAGCTCCAGATCCTCATATCCTAAATACGTCCGCAGATGATGTTGGATGGGCTCAAAGTATCCGTCTATTTCCCCATTTAGATATCTGCGATGGAATTCCAGCCAACTTTTCAGCGATGGAAATTTCATATAGAGTGCCATACACTCATGCTTTACTTCTTTGATTTGTCCTCCTCCTTTCGCAACACAGTATATTTATAATCATATCATTTCACATTTACTTGTTTATGCCACAACAGTTTTGTATTATATCATATCCTAAACACTTTGTCTATTTAGAGATCTTGGTAAGCTGCTCTGAAGCTAACAACGACAACCATGTTCGAAATTGAAGAAATATAATTAGACGGTTTGTGTTTACCATGTCATGTTAGTTCTTAATAACATGTGGTGGTTATGTTACTTAATTAACATTTTCATATAACAGAGAAACATTCAAATGTGTTTTATATACTATCTGGAACGTAAAGACTCATGTATAAAGAATATGAAAAATAATTACACACCATTTTGGATCTTCCCAAAAGCTGTTTGAATCCGTTTGTTCAATATCGTAAGCGGGCCATCGCTTGTTATACCGTTTGCAGAATTCACTAACAAATTGGAAACAGCCTCTTGGCTTCCTGCTGTTTTGATGTTGACAACAACTTTAGAATTCAATGAAGTATCTGTATAAATATGAATACTCTTTTTTGTAATCGATATTAAGCTTTAATTTAGTTGAAAGAACATTGCCATTTTACAAATCGTAACACATGCTTTAATAACATGATCTAAAGCTATTGGGTATCTTTGTTTATATGAAACACACACACATATCTCGAAGGGCAATGAGTCGTATTATACAAGCTTGATTGCATTGATAATGTAGTGTTAATGTGTTTTTTTATTGTAGAAATGATTGTATTCTACGAGTGATATAATACACTTGCATTGCATAATATTGAGAAAGTATAAATATTTTCCATTATAGCGCAATGAATTACAAATCGAGATTATTTCGAAAACAGAACGTTTTCTTGATTTAGTTTATGTGTTTTCATTGTCGTTTTTGCAGTTAACTCTTTGCACTTCTGATGTAATCAAAGTTATTTAGATACCGACATCGTCAAAAGTACCATTTCATTTATGACCTGAATAGGAAACACATATGAAACATAGACATAGTGAACAAAGATGTTTCCACTGTTTTAAAACACTTTCTCAATGATTTCTCATAACACATATAACGTCCGATTACGAACCCGAACATGAATAAGAATATTGTTTAGAAATTCGGCGATTGAAGATAATCCATTTTTCGATGATAACAGGTAACTATATGATATTAGTTGCTTCCGAATTTAGTAGACTTATCCCGTATTTCACTACACGTAAGAACTTAGCTAACCCGTTTAAGGTTATAATACACTAATTCCATTTCCCATAGGGTCCCATTATAAAACCGCCAACTTACAAAGCATTTTTCGTATATTTCCTATATATCAAATTTTGCAAGACCGGTATCATTTTAAAGATCAATCTGTCCTCTTTCAATAAATGCACTCAAAAATATATGGTCTCGCAACTTCTAAGAAAGTAAAATTCGCTCAAAGGCAAGCACCCTCGGAAAACAGAGTTTCGGAATTGAAATTTCGACAAAAGCCCCGTACTTCAATAAAAGCACCCCAAACGTTCATCTTTCAACGTAATCCCCAATGAAATGCACCAAAATGTTGCAGACACACATAGGATGCAGGAAATAATTGCAAAAGGCATGGGTGCGATCGCTAAATTGCTTTTAAACCCGAAGAGAAAAGGAACTCTTTAGAAATAGGCACTACTTTCGAATGGACCACGGAGGGATACAAAATGATTTAGTGTAGTGTAACCTTAAGCAACAATTGCTAGGATCTTTCAAATACACCGGTTTATATGATATCTGATTGTGTGACGATTTTAAAAGGGAAAGCTTTGTTTGTTTTGGCAGATTAGAGTTTTCGGCGTTTGTTTGTTTATGAAAACCCTGTCTCAATCCAGGATACGTCTATTCAGGATTGATTATTTACCTCAGAATTATACGTTGTGCAATAACGAACGGTAAAACAAAAAAAAAATCGATGCTGTAACGAAATCAACGCATTTCCACTTTATTTTATTATTTTTAAACGTGAAATTGCATTTTATACGGATTCATTTTTTTTAAATATGCAAACTAGGAGAAAGCAGATAAGTAAATTATTCAATTCCTTGTTTCTGACGGAAAAGACAATATACAAAACTGCGGCATACAGATATAGGAAAAGTAAAATGCTGACCACGACAATGATTCTGACGATGACTGACTACAGTATCTGAATATCTAACTGTTCGTTATTAGGTATGGTCAACAACAATAAAGTTGGATGTACAATACTATTTGGTAGGCACTCGAAACCCGAATAAAAAAAAACATCAATAAAATTTACACAAAATACCGTAGTATATAATTATATATTTACCTGGAAAATTATAAGTTGTTGCAATTAACATATCGAGTTTCGTTTCCAGTCTGCTCAATACTGTAAGAGTAGCATACACTAATCAAGTGTCAATATACACATGACGCAAATACATTTACAGACATGCATAGTTCACCAACATTAACATGCTATTGCACATAGCTTTAAGAATAAACAAAGAGCATTATTTGTTCCTTTATCTAAATAAGGTTATGTTTGTTCAATTGTTTTACGCCTTAAATGATGGCATCACACACTTAAGGAAATCTTTAGTATGACGAAAAAGAAAGAAAATGGCTACCTCTGGTAAAACAAATACGCGATAAAAAATTAATATGTATATTAATATTCCATTCATTATGTATTTTGTCTTGACAAAAAAACTTAATGATGCACTGAACGAAACTGAGCTTTGTTTATAACTGGTTAAACACAAAACAGTAAATTCAAGAAAACAAAGGGCATTAATATTCTAATAATTATAGCACATTCGAATTGTTAAGGTCCCAAGTTAACCATGTTAATGTCAAAGCGATGTGGAGTGACATTGGTTTCTAGAGAATAATCATAAGCAATACCTGTGTTAATATTTAAGAGTTGTCGCACGCGGCGTATGTCCTGCACACAATGGTAAAAACTAGATGACAAGGATGGAATGACTAAGGAACGGACAGACGAATCACAGCTTGGCTCAAATATATCAATTTGAAGGGACGAAATGCATGTACATTAAACCTTTTATATTGAATATTAAACATGGGTATTTAACAGATGAATAATCACAAGATTAGACATTCGATACTTTATATGACTTTGCACTAAAACACTCATTTGCCTGGATGTTTGCTAAATTTTCTTTGACACAACAATGCCGCGTTGAAATTGAAATTACGGTTGAAACAATGTTGCGTACAGTGATATAAGATTATCTGTTAACTCATATGTGATGGGAGAAACATACTTTTCCGTGCTTAGTCGAATGTGATTTCCGTGCCAATATTGTCCACTCACGAAGCAATTTTTTTAAGGAATATTTGAAAATCTGATTTCCGAAATTGAAAAGAAATTTAGTGGAATCTACTTCAACTAATGTAAAATATGTGTCACAACATTTTTAAATATGCACGTCTAACAAGTAGGTTATGGTTAAGAGGTTAAGCCATGTTTAATGTCTTGTTCTCAAGTTATTGTAGTCTATTAGTACTAACTCCAATGCTGCTCATGTAATGTAACGTTCTTTGTTTGGTTAGTTTTATTTTATGAGATACTAGTTTATGGATTAACCGACTTAAGGATCATTGTTTTGCCTTTATGAATGTTATGATCTCTTTAAGTGTTTATGTCATAAAGTCTGTCGGGTCCTGATTGAACATATTATCGGGTATTGTCCATACATTATCCGGAGGTGAGTATATCGTAATCCGCGATTATCTGGGGAAATTATAGTTTTTGATGAATTGTCCGATGATTCATAATGAGAGTAGTAATAGTGGTAGTTAATTTATTAAATTGTAATATATATGCTAATTATTGAACTTAAGCGTTGATGTACAGTAAATTAATCACAAATAACAAGAGATGAAGCATAACTTCGGAAATCGTCCAAATTTATACTACAGTTTCATGAACAAAATCATTTAGTAAAAATATATAAACCTTACTTTCACAGTTGGATTCATTCTTTTTCAAAATAGGTTTGAATTCCTCGTCAAGAGTCTTCAAAAACATGACAATACGCGTTACATATTTTATAACTACAATATGACAATTTGCAAAAAGCAAAATGTTAAATAAATAAAAATAGTATGTTCAAAATTAATCTGTTATTTTATTTTTATACAGTATCGATACAAAATGCGATTGCTACAATATTTGTATTTAAATGATAAATGTACTAACTTTTTTTATTCCCTTTATGTCTGCTGCTTGAATGGTCTGCGCGTTGGTAATGGTTTCCAGAATAGCTTTGTGTGTTTGTAGTTGTCCATTTGCTTTCATATATTCATCTCGCAAATTGGCCATATGCGATTCTATGTCTTGAAATCGTTGATGAATTTGTCTAATATGTTCAGCTTCGGTTATCGCTAAATTAGATAGTTGATGTAGTATACTATCAATAGTTGATTCCGTTCCTTGTTGGCCTCTTAGTGTTATTTGTAGCGAGCATTTCAAATCTGTTATGGCTGCTAGTATTTCTTCTCGGGCCTCAATTTCGTCTTCCACCGTAACGCATTCGCCATCATGTTCTAACTTTGAAGAGTAAATTACACGTTAATATAACACAGTTTGACATTAGGTTGATGCGATATTAAAGTATGATATACTAGTATACTTATTAAAAAGTTATAAAAAACAGGATGGCAACAGCCCCGAACTCGTAAATATGCGGGAAAAATATACAATTCGTTTAAAACATTAAACACGTTTTATAATTAATATAAATGCACAAAGGTTAATTTTAATGGGTCCTTTTCCTTTTCGATTTATTTTAGTAGAAATGGTGTTTTTATTTTTATATTTTGGAACGTGTATCTTGACCCTGAATATAATCATCCATTCGCAATCTCAAGCGGGGTCTTTTGTTTTATATAAATGCGTATTTGAAAACGTATATAAATCGTCATTACAATATCTAGATTCATAATAAAGTAATTTGAGGGTTAGTTTTTTAATTTCAATAACGCTGATTTGACCCACTCCATCCCCTTTTCACAGATTTTGGCATCATCGGAACTAAAAATATTCAGTATAAAACAAGAATAAAAGTAAAGAAAGAACAAAAAAGTACTCTTCACCGGGACTCGAATCACTGACTCTTGGAGTAAAAGTCTAGCGCTAAAACCATTCGGCCATCCGTGCTGATATAGTCAAAGCTGTATTTTATACTTAATATAAGTAATCCTCATAGTGTCACACAATATAACGATAACAACAGAATTTTACAAATTATTCAATTGTTTCGCGTTTGTAAATCTTTTTAATTTTCAGGTTTGTAAATCGTCGAAAGATGCATATAATAGATGTGTTAGAGCAGGGTAAATGTTCAGTATTACTGTTTCCTTGCGAATGTCATAAATACAACGAGCATTTGCAAATTTGAAACTTTTTTTTTCAATTTTGTCATTTTACCAAAACGTGAACAGGTCACTTGAAAGGACCGCATACAACTATCATTACATCATTGAATCATTGCGCTTGTGGTATGATGTTTAAGTATACGATTTCGTAAGTACGGTAGTAAATAAGCATTAAGTCAAGTTTGCACTTTTTTACCGCTTTAAGTGAAAGGGTAAACCTCCGGCTAACACAAAATATATATGCTTATCATTATAACTATTATATGAGAATAACTCCAGATTCATATGCCAATTAACAAGACTTGTGCACTGCATTTTTCGATGGAGAGATCTATCCATTTAAAAACATACTCTTCTACAAAAAAAAAACATCATGATAAGGTGGTAGACGAGCTTACAACACTAGCTATAGGGCATCCTGGACGAATATCAACCTCACGGCGGCAATATGTTTAATGCACCGATAGTATCGCACATGGCGGAGAAATCATTAGAACAAATGTCGTGAGCAAGTTTCACGAAGATTGCCCAAAGAAATGTTTAGTGTAGATTTGTCACATATATTTTCTTGTATTTTTCTATTGACATAGCATTGGATCCCACGTGAGCTCAAAAAGTCCTTTCTTTATATTAAACGTGTGACTAGGTTTTTGATCTCACATCACATAGTTTCAAACACGACTTAACTATAACTCAGACAACTGCTATTTTAAGCCTAATGGGGACTGGGAAAAAGACGTGACTTCTAGATTGTTCACAAGATTTTCTTCTATTTGACATTTTAACCTAGCTTATGAACCCATTTGCCAAGTTTCGTACTTGCCAGCAATATCATAAGGAACATGGTGTGACCAAGTTTCATATAGATTGGTCGATGAATGAGACTTCTAGCGTCCTGCTCACGAGCTGTTCCTTCTAATAAGCTAGTCTTTAACCCATAGTGACCCAGTATGAAAATCAACCAACATATTTTTGAGTCAAATATTCTGAAAAAGTTTCATAAAGATTCGGCAAAATCTGTCATCTTAACCTTTTCCTTCAAGTTGACCTGTGATCTAGATTTTTTCTCAAAATGATAAAGTTTGAAATTTGGACGAAATCTTGACAATGGTGTGACCAAGTTTCAAGAAGATTTGGTAATAAATTATGCCTCTGGAGTGTTCACAAGGCAAATGGTAACGGAACACGAAAGACGACGCATGGCGAAAGCACTGGTAAGCTAATAATGCAGTTTATTTATAGGAAATGTAAATCTGTGTGAATTTTCAATTCACATTTACACAAAAGTTATCAAACAAAATTGACACTTACATTGTGCAGCTTGTGAAGCTCTTCTTTGGCAGACGGATAGTTATCAAAAATAGTTAGCTTGAGTGTATTTTCAATACGTCTGACGTACGTCAAGAAATCATTCGGAGCCACGTTAATTGATCCTGAATGACACAGCTCATTACGAATATCTCGAACCTGAAAATGATTCAATCCTAAACTGAAATAACCGCTAAGTGTAACTGTTACAAAAACTATATTAACTGTAATATAGAACAGTTATTGTTAAACTTTACATCGTTGTTGTAAGTTTGCGATTACATAGCCTTAAACATCAAACTATACGCAAATATATGGGCAGGCATTGTTTCCACTGCATATAAATATTGCAAGAAATCTATATAGAAACCCATCTAAGACAGTAATACGTTCATGTATATTTATATTTTGGCTGTGTAGTCCATATTTTGCAGAGGAGCCAATTTAACTGAGTTGAAAGAGGATTACCCAAGCAACAGTTGTTTATAGTTCTGTAAACTTGATCAACAAATCAATTCTAATAAAATTGATTCTCCATAATTTATGATAAAAAAGCTCAGTTCAAACATGGAATCATTATTGCGAAAAATATGGAGAAAAGAAAAGTGTAGGAGCATTGAGACAAACACTAGAATGTTTTAACATGTAAATTATTTCCCAGCAGAAAATTTTCAATCCAATTATGGTATTTACCATCGCTGAACCGTAGTCTTATTTAAAACATCGTCAGTAACCTTGAATATACGGTACGTGTTAAAGTAAAATAAATTGTTATTTTAATTGTAAATTATCTCTAGGAAGCAAATTATGCCATACACTTAATAAACATACCAGTATGGAAACACGTTTTCTTAAAATCTCCAAAACCTGTATACATTTGATAAAGTATAATACACAAAATGTCATGTTAATTTTTCCAACCACTTTTAAAGATTTGCCAACAATGCAGGTTGTAGATTGTTTACTATGTGAACTGTTGTATATGGACATGCCCCAGAAAAAAAACAATCTTAAAAGCTTCATATGATTATAAAAAACTATTTATAGTTTTACAATTATATTTATAACACGAGTGTGATTTATTTACTTACAAATTACAAATAGAGAGACATGATTTGTATTTTGATCTTTTGAAACCAAATGAGAGAAAAAAAACTTTGAATAGAAGTACTGTACGAAACATATATATTGTACTTCTAGGCGCATTATTGTGACTAACGTTTGAGTATCATTAAAATATTTCCAACACAGAAGCATACATATATACATGTTTTAACATTTGATGAATTTAAGGATGAAAAATCTACTGGAACAACCCAGGTAGCCAGGTCATCTCTCCTGCAAAAGAGTCTGATTAATTCAATAGGTCACTGTATTTAGGCTGAAAGGTCAAATAAAATTCATATAAAACATTAATTGGTGTTTAACTGGTATTAGCACTACATGCTTTTCTGGCAAAACAAATCTAACAATGCAAAGTAATGGGAATACTCAATCATTAGAAATTAGGGTTGTTGTTCGTGTTTCAGAATCAATCACCAGTATCACCATCATAATCATTATCATCATTTTCTTTATTATCATAAATATCATCATCATCATCAAAATCATCATAAAAACAACATTACGCTATCATAGAAATCATCCTTCTCTTCTTCATCATAAATTTCATCATCATCATCATCAAAATCATCATAAAAACAAAATTACGCTATCGTAGATATCACTTAAATAGGTGTCATCATATTCAGAAAGAAGCAACATCAACCAGTGTTTTAAGGTTGCGATTTAGCATAACAAAATTAAGCTGAAATAATACATCTCTTAACAGATATGTATATTTTGCAACACACAATTTCGGAATTCAGTTGTGAAATAGTATGACACAGCTGCACGAAGATTGAGCAAAAAATGCGACTTCTTAAGTGTAAAACAGATTAAAATATTTCCGTATAAGACAACCTTACCCGCCCTCTGGTTGCCATGTTTTTCTACTGACCGGAACCCGTGTTGAACTGGGACTAGATAATATTAGAATACATCTTTTCTGCAGTCCCTTGGTGACCATGTTTTTTTCAACGAACCAAGACCATTTTTGAACTCATCTGATATACCATTCGAACAAATGTTCCGACCAGGTTGCATAAAGATTGGTCTAAAAATGTGACTTCTGGAGATTTAACAATGTTTCGCCACTGCCATATAAGGCAAACTGCCCAGTCCCCTGGCGGCCGTGTTTTTGAACAAACAAAAACCATTTTAATCTCTGCTTTGGTATGATTAGACTTAAATTTGCTGACTAAGTTTCGTGTAGATGGGACTCAGAATTCGACTTCTAGAGTGAGAACTATAGCCATATACGGCAATGTATTTAAACGGTACTGAGCCAGTTTTGACATCGGTCAAGATATCATTACAACAAATAGTCTGACCAAGTTTCATGAAGATTAGACTAAAAATGCGACTTCTATAGCGTGAACAAGTTTTCACTGAAGCCATATAATTGAAAATGCACCATCCGGACATTTTTTTACGACCCGGAACCATTCTCAAAATCAGCCGAGATATAATAAGAACACAGTATCTAACCAATGTCCATGAAGATTGAACTTTAAATGTGACTTCGAGAGGATTCACAAGGTTTCAATATAGCCACAGACAACAAACTGTCCTTGCCCATCGGCGGGCATGCTTTTCAACAAATCGAACCATTTTCGAATAAAGAAGAAAATGTATAAGAACAAATGTTCGGACCAAGTTTCATGACGATTAGACTATACATGTATCTTATAGAGCGTCAACCAGATGTTTTTTTTTTAATTTGACCTAATGACCTAGTTTTATAACCATATTTTTCAACTGGTCGCAATCATTTTCGAACTCGGCTGAAATATCATTAGAAGAAATGTTGTGACCAAATTGCAGGAAGATTCGATACAAAGTGCTTCTTCTAGAGTGTTAACGGTCTGTTTCATATAACCTTGTGACCTAGCTTGTGATCTCACATATCCCAGTTTCAATCTCGGTTGATTATTTTTAGGGACAAACGTTCTGATCAAATTTCATGGAGATTGATAAACAAATATGACCAAAATAGTGTGTACACAATTTCACTGCAATTTAAGAAAACCTGTCTCGTCCTTTTAGCGCCATGTTTTTTTAAAAAAACCGGAACCATTTTCATTATCATAGGATCAATTGCTCACACCACGTTTCATGAAGAGAAGACCAACAATGTTTTTCTAGAGTTTTAACAAGGTTTTACTAAAGCCATATTAGGAAAACTGCCCAACGCCCTTGCGGGAATGTTTCTTTAACGAACTGGAACCATTTTCGAACTCAACGAAAATACTTATTAGAACAAATGTTCTGCCCACTAATATTCGACTATAAATGAAAATTCTCGAAAGTTAACAAACATTTCCTTTAATTTGACCTAGTCACGTATGTAAGTGATCTCACGCGACACAGTTTCTTACACGGCCAAGGTTTCGTTGGCACAACTATACCGACTACGTTTCATGAAGATAAGACAAAAAACGTGGCTTCTAAAGTATTTACAAGGTAAATATTGAAGACTGACGACTCACAACGAACGACGGACAAATTGCGATCCCAAAAGTTCACCATGAGCCCGTGGTGCTATGGTGAGCTAAAGATAAAGGCATACAAATGTATTATATATATTGTGCTCAGATATGCGTGTATTTGACTATTTGCTTAAATCAAAACCACTCGGCCTATCGCGGTTAACAAAGATAAAAAAAATATTTATAGATCATGTGTCGTTATTTTGCATTGCGCGAGTTTGCATGCGCATACGTTTTCGAAAAGATAAATACCGACGTTTGATCACTCGTGTGTTCACAGTATTTTTGATTGTCAACTTACATCGCATAAACACGACAAAAGGCACACGACGCAATTCAGGACGACGACCAACGACAAAACTGATAACCTTTAACATGCATTGGATGATAAGTGTTTTTGAAGTACATGTACGGAGACTTCAGGATTAAAACCATAAAATGCATTTACCACCTACCTTTACGTAATCAAGGAGTCAGATCGTAGACTCGTGGGCACACAAACCTACTCGCACAGCAACAAAGAGCGGCAATCGTAAATCACTGACATTTTAACCTTTATTTTATTTTTTTTCGATATTAGCAAATATACATTGGTGTTTTAAAAGCGGGATAATTTTTCACAGGAAGTTGATGACTGTTTGTGTGTACGTATCTCGTACGGTAATCAAACAGGAAATGATAAATATATATTCACACAAATCGGACATACAACGAATATCTTTCAAATAATGACTTTGCAACGTTGGTTATGTTCGTTATGATCAATACTGGTTATTTACGTACTGTTTGCGATGTATGTACGCAATATAAATTTTGCAATAAGTGTAAACAATAGATTTTTGTTTAATCATACGAAATATCTGCCCAATTTCTACTTAAATAAAAAATAAACCATTCTTATACATTTTAAACCATTATATATGGGTACAAATACTTTACAAAATGACGGTTGTTCAAGTAATTATAGCCTAGTTATCTATTTGACATGATTTATA
The DNA here is from genome assembly GCA_007657795.1 of Dreissena rostriformis. Taxonomy (NCBI): domain Eukaryota; kingdom Metazoa; phylum Mollusca; class Bivalvia; order Myida; family Dreissenidae; genus Dreissena; species Dreissena rostriformis. The sequence continues at coordinate 56,768 of VMBQ01002091.1, read as the reverse complement.
TGCGCAACTGTCTTGGCTCTAATGTTTCATTTTTTTTCCATTTTTTTTTCAAATAAACATCTGTTTATAATTGTAATAAATCCAGGTGGGTGTCAATTAATTGTATGAAAGACTTAATAGAAAAACTTGCAGAAAACAATAAACAAGTACACAAGTATTTATCATTGAAAAGACTATGCACGACCATTCAAATGTATTTCAAAATTTAAAACATACCTTTTCAAGACAACCTAAGTCTGAGCCGAATGCGGTCTTCAACGGTTCGTTGCTGGTACAAATCTGCACAAAAGCTGTTATATCCGCCTCTGAAATGTCGCTCTTCTCCTTGTACCCTTGAGTATGAATGAAGCACTTCATCCTTTCCCATGGACCACGCGTATCGTCGGACCAAAATTCAGAATTTGTATTCGACCAATTAGGGTCATTCTTGACATGCATGTCTATTATCCGATCGCATAAAAGTCCACAACTCCCTTTTTCTGGGCAGTCCTTTGTTTGTTTCCCCTTGCATGCACATGATTTGACATGGACATACTTGCATGGCCTAACGCGCGAGTGAAATGGTTTTAATTCCCCAACTTTACACAACTTACACTTATAGTCTGTCAATCCCAAAAACGGTTTGATGAAATGTATATCTTTCCTGTATTGTTCATCACATTTGTCTTTCATAAATGGCAGAATGGCTTCTTTAAAACATCGAAGCGCAAGCCACGTTTTCACCCAGTTTCGTGCACCTATATCCTTGAGTTCGTTATCCATTCCTTACAAAAGTTGAGAAACACAATCCGCAGAAACTAAATTTTCAATTAGGACAACTTGGATGTATCCGTTTTAATGCCATACATGTTATATTTAACAAAACACGAGTATAAGTCCTCTTTTCAAAAGATGAGTCACGCAAAATGGGTCTCACTAAAACGCAGGCAAGAACATTTTTGAGATATTAATAACGTTAGGAAAAGAAAACAATACGAACTACTACTACTACTGCTACTCTACTACTACTACTTCTACAGCTACTACTACTACTACTACTACTACTACTACTACTACTACTACTACTACTACTATTACAACTACTACTACTACAACAACAACTACTACTACTACTACAACTACTACAACTACTACTACTACTACTACTACTACTCCTACTACTACTACTCCTCCTACTACTACTACTACTTCAATTTGAAGATAATTTATATTGTTATTAGTATAAATAGCCATAACAACAACGAAATGTTTACTTACCATCAAATGACATCCATTTAATCACTTAATCATATATATTTTTCAGTACCGCTCTTCGTCGTAATAAGCTAACTTAACGAGGTTCTGTCTGTTCCACATTGATTTCGTTTTATCTTCTTCGTATCAATGTCGAAAACATGAGTACTCTTTACAAATGTTGATATGTTTAACTTCAGTGATACGTTATCTATGGACCATAGTGCAGTCATAAGTTGTGATACTAGATTTCATTTTTCTTAAAGTTACGTGTTTAACTGCCACCATTGTTTGTTTCAATTTTCAAAAAATAAAGAATATACCGTGTGAAGATCGATTTTTTTATATGAAATAACATTTACAATATAGAAATGTAAAATAACTATATTTAAATATGTTGATGAGAAATCATCAATTAAAGTTATAATGCACTTGTTATGCTAATTGATTGAACAGTTTTGAGTGCAATGTTTTGTTGAAATTCAGTTGAATTACATCGAACGACGAAAACACATTAACATACACGCATTCGCTTATATAATACATTTAGGGATTCAACTGAATATGAATTTCGTTATTTGACATTGTTCTATTTATCGCACTTTGTAAATATTATATCGAAGCTTACCAAGGATACCTTCAATCATGACACTGTTGTCTTTCTTGAAAAACGATTATCTTTTGTTTTAAACAAACAGGTCATGGAATGTTATTATAAAAATTATTGTACTTTTTTTCAGCTAATTAAACAGACTAACGAAGCTGAATAAGAACATTTCTATGTTTGCATTGTGCGTTCTTTTATTGCGTGTTAAAACCCCTATTAAGATAAAACTAGATTGAGTGTTCGATTTGCTGTTTATGTCTGATATAGCATGCCATACGTACATACGTGCTGCTCGAAAACAAGTTTTATCATACCGCTACATTGATATCTGCCTGATATAACGCTACATGATATATTTTGTTATATCATGTTCAAAAGGAAGTTCTTATAACATTCGATGTGTCATATAACTAAGAGTTAATACATAAGTAATATTTTATTGTACAAATGAATCAGATTTATCAAAACAAACAGTTTGATACCAATATGTATTACCTTTAATCCACAGAAAGCAACACAAACAGCAAAAAAACGTATTTTGCAAATATTTAAAATAAATGTGTTAATGTTTATATTATAGACAATAAAACTAACCATGATATCAAAGTTCTAAATAAAACGACACAAATGACAATTATATTATTCCATTGGTCTACACATTCTAAATTGTAAATTAACTGTTTTACAATTACCAAATCAAGTAGTTCCTTTTCTTGACTTTTTGTGTAAGTTTGAAATTCCCATGTTAAACAACGATTATTCTTAAGCCCTCTGATTGAGGTAATACACTAGTTTTCTTGCATACGAATATATACTTTGCAATTTTGAGGATAAGATTATTATCAGTCATGTTAATGCCTGTCCTCCAAAATGACATTGTTTGACATGAAAGTATAATTTTGCACATCATGGGACCCTAAAAATAAAATAACATTTTTTACAATTCTCTTTGTAAATTATCATCCCGGAATTTATGTTTTATAGTTTTTTCATGTTCATTACAAAAGGAACACAAATCGTCATTAACAATGTTCATTTTATATAACAAAGTTTTGGTTTCTAAGATTCTTAACTTCCTTGTTGAAACTGAAATGCGTTATCGAGAGTGAACTACGTGAACACATTCTTCAAACCGTCATTCTTATCGAGAATGATTTCGTGAAATGGGAAATCTTTATTTCACGAATTAACATCAGAAAGATAACTTAAGTACAAATCGGTAATAATGCATTTTTAACAAAATACAGACGTGAAAACAAATATTTTACGTGTTATAATTCATAACGTCGTTATAAGCAATTATTGAAAAGAGACTATTCTTTCAAATATTCAGCTGTATTAATTATAGTTTTATATATTTCATACGATTGCTTCATACTATTTACAAGTCCAACTTTCCTCTGACAATGAAACGTAAACCGTTTAATTTCAAGGCACACACTATTTTTATTGTTCATTCTTAAATTTGTATTTCCGATTATTAGATCCTGACATATCAGTTGAATGGCTAAGCTCGGTCTACTTCTATGGATAATCACAACAGAAAATTAAAAAAAAAATTGCTATATGGACAGTACCAGAACAAGTGTGTAATGTTTGCTATTACATTGATACAGAGTATACATAGGTTGTTGGCAACACTGTTTTATCTTGAACATAAATGATTTTGTTCTCAAGATTATGTATAATTTTCTCTACTTGAACCATCCGATATATATATATCCTTATTTATATTGAACACAAGCGAATATACGTTTTTCAAATAAATATTACACAATTCTGAATTCCATTCTGATTGACTAGTTGGAATGTCATTTTTGGGGATTTATACTTTATAAATATGTGTTTTTTATTTAGGGCTGATTACTATTTTCTCGATGAATGTTGATAACATAAGCCGTTTAGTTTTGTAATCAACTTTTGACATTTCTTGATTATGTTCACTATAGTTTGTGTTAACGTTAATCTTTGGTACAATAGGACATTTATGTTAGCTCTGATATGTAATTGCGAAGATTTTTTTTTATAATAAAACACTCTCTTTGTATCATAATTCCTCTCAAAAATGGAATACCTATTTTATATAGACCTTTAATATAAATATGGCTCTTGTTAATTTTAAAATTATGATTATACAATCTAAGGATATCCAGAATACTATAACTATTATTACTGTCAGCTTTCCAATGTACAATATAAAGGTTTAAAAGACATCGCTCAATAAAAAAAAAATGATGTTAACAGATTTGCTTGACATACAAACAACCAGTATTAAACATTGTTTTAAAATCTATTAACATTCATGTCCATATGTGGTAACATGTTTAGATAGAGTATTCAAGTCAAAATCAATAAGAATAAGAATATCGAAGATGTAATCAAAGAGATATAACTTCCTGTATATATATATATAGTCAATTTCATCAAATTAGAATCAACTGAAATATCGTGTGAACAATAAACATTCAAACGAAATTGTCTCATTAGTATTCTAAAAGCAATTATTTTTTCTCCCTGATCAATCAAGCGAATGGAACTGCGGTACGCTTCAGACTATGCGCGAAACACTAACTGGAAGTTCGGTTAAGCAAGACGTATGGGTGGACGAAATAAAAATGCCAACGTCATTTAATAAACGAATGTTAATACCGTATCCTCGACAAACATACATAAACCAAACAATCCGGAAAATGATGCAATCATAAGAATGGACAATTATTCTGGCCGGTTCTTTAAAATGATTAACTGTACATTTATTATGGAAAAATATTTACTTCAAAATAATGCAATGTGCATGCTATCGATCCTGTATTCTCCGAGAAACGGCGATTCTTTCATTAACGTTTGACACTACACGCCTATCGTAATTGTGGCACACATATTTTAAAATGTGAAAAGCAAGTTTTCAAATAAATATCCATACTTGTTATTCAATTTTGTTTTTCAGTTGCATGTACTTCAATTGTCAGTAAACACTTTATCAAATCGCACGCACCTTCAGAAGTGAAAATTAAAAATAAAAATATGCCATTACGCGGTTTTGTTAATTTGTAAATCAGACACGCACTTTCTGTACGTACAGTACGCATATCACTATCTAAGAAAGCTCAATTCAAAATACAGGTCATTACCAAATGTGCGAAGAAAAAAATCTAACATAAAAAACTATACAATAATGAATTGAGTTTTATAGATTTATTATTTGAAGGCTTTTGCGTAGGGTCAGTCAAGATGATAATTTATTTTTGTTAACAAATGAAAGCATTTGGAACTCTTTTTATATTGCAAAATAAATAAATCTTTAATAGCGTCGTATGAAAGCCTTTGTCTGGCAACGATTTCCACACTTAGTCAGTAATGAGCACTACGAACCAAACTCTGAACCTCGAAGCATAAACAATATATGGATACATTTTCATGTCATCCATCTGTTCTACACGTAAAGTACGATTTATTTATTATATTGGTTAATATCATTTTCGGTAAAATACTTGCTTTGAAAGCATTCAGGTTTTATGGTAAAATACGCTTGCTTTAAAAGCATTCCGGTTTTAGGGTAAAATACGCTTGCTTTGAAAGCATTCCGGTTTCATGGTAAAATACGCTTGCTTTGAAAGCATTCCTGTTTTAGGGTAAATACAGTTTTAGGAGCATACATTGAATGTGCGGCAGTTATTTATGTATTTACAACATTATTTATATTCGTTTTTGATCCAATTTACTGGTAGTTAAGTACGCGTATGTGTTATAATATAATTAACTGAAATGAAAATGTCAACATGTATTTGATGTGTTTCATTGAGAAATTGTCATAGCCAAAGCAAATCATAAATTATATTTATTTACACGAATGCTACCGTATCTTTTAATTTGGCGAATTAACACATTCTCGTTAATTTAAATAATATCAAAGATTATTCCATTTGAGTTATTTGAATCTTGTTATGCATCGTTTATAATTATATGTTTACCAATTCAACATTGTGATTATACATTGAATGTCTGTCAATTAGTGGAAGTTCAAAGATTCCCATCAATGTGTTTTCATCATTTTGAAAGATCCATTAATATTTAAAACACTCAAAAATCAATAAGTCATGTTTATATAAGCACGCGTGCCCTTATTCGACAAGTGAGTATTAATACATTAAATGTGCACCGTGCTATTAAAATTTAACAGCCTTATATAAGAATTTCAAAACCACTCCAAAAAAACAAAAGGAGATAAAATGCAATTCAGAATGGCACAGATTTAAACTCAAAAACCTTATAAGATATAATCAAAAGTAATGTACACAATACAATAATACGATACACCCCATTTCGTAAGAAACACACAATCTCGATAAACACTGAACAATATAGACACATAAAACAACTATAACATATGGCCAACACCACTTACAAAACTGCGATTTTAAAATCATGTCCACAAACACGTGTTTAAATACCTTTATCAATCAAGATAATATATCGATTGATTTAGATAATTTACTAGAGGGATATACAATACATCTAAATGGTTTGTTGTCTGTGCTAATTGCAATAACGTTTGGCTTTTTAAAGGAGTTTGAGTATAGAGATTCAATTAAAAACGTTAAACAGTTAATACATAATTATTTAGAATTACATATAAATAAGTGTAAAAAACTGACTTTGCCATACAGAACACCGATTCTTTAACATTTATTGTATTAACTTCTTCGATAGATTTTTATTTGTGGTGAATTCATATTCGCTGTGAAAAATACTTTTGATCTTGATTTACACTGCCATTATGTATATTATGTTCTTTCTTTCTTGCTTTTGTTATGTACACTAGTATATGCCGATAAAGTTGATGTGATTTGTATTAAAAATTGCGAAGAAGTCAAACTATCAATATTTTCGGATGACGCATTTTTCTTCTTTACCAACAATACTTATAATTTAAATAACTTAATAGAATCACTTATCCTGTTCGGCAATATACCAGATATCATGTATATAACTAAACAGATGTGTATTCACTGTGCTAAAAGTAAGTAATTATAGGCATACCAATACTCATCTTAAAATAAATACAACATTAATACAATTCCATCAGACATCAAACGGAGCTTCAATGTAAGGCATAAGATTTACAATGAACATGAAACATAGATGAAAACCATAATAAGCTACACAAAGTAATAAAAACAACATTAATCAGTATAAACACTGGGCTAAAAACAAACAATCAAATATAGTTGTGTCAAACGTTTATAAGACACCACAAATCACGTAAATGGAAATTGTTATGTCAAAAAAATACTAGACAATTATTAATTGATAAATCAACAGATTTTGTATCTAACGTATTCGAATCATCGAGTCAAGATACAAATGTTACAGAAAAAAGAAACATAAAACCATAAGCGCAAACTGTAAACACTTTTTTGAAAACGGTATTAATAATGTTGACCTATGGTCTGAAACACGATTTGTATTCATTCAATAATATATGTTACTTGTATGAAATACCCGCAAGTAAGTTTCTAATGTATTACACATTTATACAAAATGACCCCTACATAATACAAATAAACAATAAAATACAACCTTCCAATTTCAAAATAAAAAAACATGCACAGTAACCGTAGACTAAAAAAAGATCAGCAAGACACTATAAAAACTACTCAATGTGTATGGCTATAAGACAATTAATGAAACAATAAAATCTAAAACTTACACTATAAGTACTACGTAAACACATGCACAGTAACAATAGATTAGACAGATCAGCAAGACAAGGGTAACGTCAGGATAGCATCACCACGAGTCCCCAAACCCCCAAAGGAATAAGTATACTTCCTATCATAAGATTAATGTAGTATTTCACATGAAATACATACAAACAACTTATTTCGACTGTAATATTCATTATCTGATTCTAACCAATGAAGTGGATGGAAAATAACAGTTGCCAATTTCAAAAACCTTTTAGCAAAAAGGAACCGTATCAAATTTTCTTAATTCTAGTCAATATGTATAATACTTATCATATTTTGTAACTGCACCTTGTCTTCATTTATAATTTACCTCTTTATAACATCTGTATTTATCAATAGCAAAATGCGCGTTCTTTACAATATAATAATTATTACAACCAAACGTCAATAACATCAAACACGTTTTGTTTGTATTTTGGTAGTACAAAAGTCCATAAGGAAATTACGAGTATGAACGCAATATATGTTTAAGACAATACTTGCAAAATATGTTCACGTGTAGTCATTTACATAACGATTAGTTGAAAAAAACGACAGTCTGAAAACAATAATTATTTGATCGACCGACTAAATATAATTCTATAGTGGCTTCAGTTTTCATCAAGTTTGAATATTTTTTTACACCCTTACTTCATACTCAAAATAAGCATTCACTTATTTTTACCTACACCCCCCCCCCCTTCACCCCCTACACCGAGGTAAAAATGCTAATAAATTACACAATTACCAGTCTGTTTTGAAACAAGAACAGCGTCTAATTAATCAATTAAAAAAGAGTCAAACTAACAATGAAATCTACAAAATTAATTGTCTAATATACTCCATATTAGGCCATCATAAAAAAAAAATGATTAGAATTGTTGTCAACTTTGCAAGATCGACATTCTTTCCGCGGAAGTATTCACGATACGTCTTCACAACAACACACTAATTCATACAGCTCCCCCTTATCAAGCTGTAAATTATTGATAAATCTATCAGCATTAGCAGCCATATTATATGTACTACAGGCAACATTTCGTAAACATTATTTTTTATTTTAATTGCAAAGCACATGATTTTCTGTTAGAATATCGCAAGAACGATTGGGTGACTGCCCAACATAACGTCATCCTGAAAAATTGCAAAAATTGCGCGTCGGCGGGCGAACGAAGCAGTATTAAAATAACAAGTGTGCAAGGTATTGCAGGATCCTACTCAAGACTGTCAGTTGCACATACCAGTTCTACAGCCGTCGTCTAGTCACCTCTATGCAAAAGTTATTGGTGCTCTTGTCACTATGGGACAATTTGTACGGTCCTGCTTCATTTGTGATCACGCGCGTACAATGTATCGCGCTGCGAATGTTGCCATTGTATTTGCGACATATGCATCTCATACATTCGTTGGCTTATAAACAAAAATGCGTAGTTCTGAGGCATTGCGTTTAGTTTTACAAGAACTAGATGGTTGTAAACATTTGGCAGTCACATGAAAGTTCAACTTCTTAGATGATGTTTCTGCTAGGCCTTGAGAGCGATTAGGGGGTCGTCCCTCCAAATGTACATATAAACTCAGCACCTATCTAATCGTCTGTGCATTTTGCATTTTGGTCTTAACATTTAACCCAAAAACACTCATATTTGTTGAATACATTTAAAAAACAAAACACACCCAATTACGTCCTCAACGTACAAACTCGCTGCAAAATTAATAATACAAATATATTTATTTGTTTACGTCATGACATCAGTCACATCACACCATCCTCAATGACATAGTTCTGAATATTGCGTAAATACATCATACCTCATGTCTATGCAAACATGTATTCCAGATGTTTATGTAAATCTTCACCTGCTGTCGCTAAACGAACTTAGTGAGAACGACGAGGTTCTCACTACAACAGCATTTTTGTCCGTGAGCTGGAATGACACGTTTCTGAAATGGGAACCAGATACATTTGGGGGAATCAAGTTCTATCCTTGGCTTTAAATCACTTTATACATGTTTTACATTCGATTGCTTAGCCATACGATACACTATTGAAGAACACAACTTCAAAAACTAAAAACAAAAACAATGACAAATTGCAAATATTCACCTGATCCAAAAACACCGTAAATATTTTATTTTTAAAGAAGGAAAGACTACATGTAAATATTCATACTAATTACACAGCATGTATATCTAGTTAAGAATAAACGTCGTATTAAGCGTTTGTATCTGTCAATAAATAAAGATTTATTATTCCGATGCTTAGGGATTCAACAACAAGTACATAAACCTGATATGTAATTTTAAATGCCGAAGATAAATGGTGGACAAGTGTTCCGAAAGGGATAACTTATCGGTATAACGTTAATCCACTTAACATATTCTAAATTATCAACCAAATTCGTAAAGACGGTCAGCCTTAACACAAATTATATAATTTATGCGGAGAATCGAACGCTGACCACTGTTCTGACTACATTATATTTAATTAATGATTTTGATGTTTTAATTTCGTTTCAATATGTGAGTGGCTTCACTAGTTTCCGCTAGCTATTGGCCCGTAGTCCCCGTGACTCAATACAACTGATTAAGATAAAAGCCACGATAAATTACTTGTAGACTATCAATGAGGTTTTTTTCTGATTTTAATAATTCATCAATGAGAGAATTAGATTAACATTTTTAGAACGAAGTTTGGAAAACGGATATCGAGCTCCACAACTCATACCTGGATTACAAAGGGCTTGGTGACAAGACTCTGAACGTCATGAATAGACACACAGGCACAATGTATTGGAATCCATTTCAGGTACCATGTTAAATATTCTAAATGGTCATAAATAGACACACAGGCACGATGTATTGGAATCCATTTCAGGTACCATGTTAAGTATTCTAAATGGTCATAAAAAGACACACAGGCACGATGTAGTGGACTCCATTTCAGGTACCATGTTAAGTATTCTTAATGATCATGTAAAGACACACAGGCACGATGTTCTGGCATCCGTTTCTGGTATTATGTTAAGAATTCTTAAATGTATGTGAAGTTTGTATTGACGACAACACAAAGTTTATATATTCTGTTTCGTTTTCACAGACTAACGTTGAACGCTTTTAATTCCGATCTAGTTATGTTCTGATTTAAAGGTGTTTAAATCCCCGTGTTCAATGGATATGTTCTACTTCCCGTTCGAATTCCAGACATGCTTCCTGCGATTCCAGACATGGAGTTATTCAAGGCGACAGGTAAACTCACGTTGTTTCAGCCATAACATAGATCAAGTACCACACAGATATTCATTCGCAAGATATTCAAAAAGGCGTTCTTAAATACTTACCAGTACTAACATATTACTATTTTATTTCAGAATACATTACGCGTTAAGCCCATGAGTACACATACATATAATACACAATATAGTCAACAGTTGTCAATAACATTAAGGCATATAAATATACTATTTTAAGAAATATAAATTTAACATTTATAATGAAAGAATTTGCAACTCTAAAGACATACATACATCAATGTGATAACAAGCGTATCGGTCTTGATTTAATATTATTACAGGTGAATATGGAAAGTGGCTACAATGGTTAAAAAGGGTTCAATCTCGACTTCTACGAAACCAACTCCGAGTGGGACATCGCCAACACTAGTTTGCACGTCTATCGAGACAAACAAGACGCAGCAATAAACTTTAAAATGACTCTTAAAAGAAAACCAATCTATTTTAAACATCTGTGTATTCAAGATACCTGTCAACTCTGGCGAGAAAGCCAGCTATGCTGTCATGGTTTTCTTATCGTTTGCCGTGTTTTTGACAATTGTTTCTGACCTATCCAAGAAACTCCGATTCAATCCCCTTATTCACGACTTTTCTCGACATGCAAACAACGGTGAGTGCCATGACAACAATATTTTCTCTAACCTTCTCTCGATTGGAATGCTTTCGAGATGCCAAAGTTCCTGGACCTCTTGTAAAACTGATGAAAATGAGGAGTTGTCGCCCATATCTATCGCGTAGTAACAAGACCAGTTGTCGCCCATGTCTATCGCGTGGTAACAAGACCAAAGTGCATGCGATAGAACCACCAGAGGACGCAGATTGTTCAACGGACACTTTTAAGAAGGGCCCAAGTGGATTGGAAAGATGCTGTCAACTTTCTAGACTTTGTGTGTTTTGTACTATTCACAATTATGTTCATTCTTTCTGTTACGATTTGCTTTTACGTTGCCCTTTCAAAAGGTAGGGTATTTAACGAAGAATACAAAAACATTGTGGTTGATGTTGTTATTATCTATTTCACTAGTTCTGTTTTCTAACACGCCAATGTGCCACAACGATAAAATATAAAATTTATTTGTACTAAAACTTATATCTCGCTATGGCATTCCTTTTTTCGGCGACGTTTGCTTCGAAACTTACAATGTATATCTCATTATGGCATTCCTTTTTTTCGCCGACGTTTGCTACGATTATATCTCGTTATGATATTCCTTTTTTCGCCGACGTTTGCTACGAAACTTATATCTCGTTATTGCATTCCTTTTTTCGCCGACGTTTGCTACGAAACTTATATCTCGATATGGCATTCCTTTTTTTCGCCGACGTTTGCTACGAAACTTATATCTCATTATGGTATTCCTTTTTTCGCCGACGTTTGCTACGAAACTTATATATCATTATTGCATTCCTTTTTTTGCCGACGTTTGCTACGAAACTGATATCTCATTATGGCATTTCTTTATTCGCCGACGTTTGCTAAACTTACATCTTATTATGGTATTCCTCCTTTCGCCGACGTTTGCTACGAACTTATATCTCATTATGGTATTACTTTTTTCGCCGACGTTTGCTACGAAACTGTTATCTCATTATGGTATTCCTTTTTTCGCCGACGTTTGCTACGAAACTTATATATCATTATTGCATTCCCTTTTTCGCCGACGTTTGCTACGAAGCTTATATCTCATTATGGCATTCCTTTTTTCGTCTAAATAATCAACTAATTGTTATTTGTAAATATATTAAAATGTTCAATCCCATTTAAAAGATATCCAGCCTTACGCTTCAATGCAGCTGACCTACCAGTCAGCTGTCACTTATTATAACATAATAACAGCCGGCGGCTTTGGTCCGCTATTTGGCTGAGGGTTGAAGGAGGTCACTTAAAGGGAAGAAGATTCAAAGTGGTGCGTCCAATTTCATATATTATACTGCAAATTTAATTAATCTTTGCTAGCAAAGTGAATAATTTTGAAAGATTTATGAAACAACAAACACTCCATTTTTCGTTAAACATTTGGTAGACATGATGTTATATTTTTATAATTGAGGACGGGTAACCAACGAACATGTAATTGAGTGTAGCCTAGCGATGGATGTATTTTCAGAGCTAGCCTACTTAATTGCAGAAACAAAAACTAAAGAAGAATGTGCAAGTTATGTCACTGAAGATTCGACCTTATAATTTCTCAAGTTTTTGCCGTGAGGTATGCAAATCGCGTAGTTCGCTTTTCGCTATTCATTTATATATGGGCTTATATAATTCTTAGTTATTGTACTTCATTTGATCACCTCGGAAATGCTAATGTTTTCGTAAATTTACGCACAATATGTATAGAATTTTTATTTGCTACGCCCGCAAAATAGTTATATGCCTACAAATACAATGCTATGTCGATGAGAAGAAAATATGTGTATACAAAGTAAACTCAAAACACACAATTTTCAAGTCGGAACATTTGCAATAATTTCTTTTAACGTACAATATTATAACAGCATCCGTACACGTGCTACAATGGTATTATTGCATTATAATCTCACACATAGAGTTGGACTGCGGGAGCTGTTACTTTATTTCCCCATTGATGAACGAGTTCCAGTGTGTTTGTTGCTGTCTGTCGTTTCATAAGCGTACGTGGAGAGTTCCCTGTCAACTCTTAGTGCATTGTACTGCGTGTAATCTGTGAATCTACTAATCAAATATAATGATAACGCAGACAGAAGTACACTATAAAAACATTTTTATTTTTGGGACGTTATGCTTTGTTTTGTTAAGTGTAGATACAATTCCGATAGAGATTATTCTGGTAAGTGCATATAATATTGAAAGTGACATGGTAAACGTACAAGAAAAATTAACCCCCTGAATTAAAATAGTTAAGCATTGTTTATTCCAAACAATCTGCACATATATCTGTTGTATATTAAAAACTTTATATTCAGACAAAACAAAATGGAGCCTCAATATTTGTTTTGGTTAATATTTTGAATGGTATTGTTTTTATGTTACTTATTTAGTTATATTTAAACTATCATTTGGGTTACTAATATATGTTTTTGAATAATGAAAATTTAATAAATCAAATATAAAGTTCATTTGAAGAGTCAAATATAGTACATATTACATGCTTAAATACTGAAAACTTTATCTGTCTATGGCGTGATGAGGTTATTTGTTTGTTTTTAATCCAGATATATAGTCGCCATTCTTAAACCGCACACACACACACACACGCGAGCACACTCGCAAACACTTACACAGGCATACATACACGCGTGCACGCGGACACGCACGCACTTAAATACAAATTTATATCATTCACATAATTGTGCTTGTTTAAAGACTTATTAAACGACCCTCGATATAACCATACCTTACATAAGCAAACCCACTAACGGTTTATTATACCTAAATAACCAACTGATAACAACCAACACATTTTTTTTTATTTTACAAACATCTTACTGTTCTGGAAATAACACATGAGGTAAATATACAATTATTGTCATTATATTATTTTTATTATTCTTTTTATTACTATTATTATAATCATTATAAATTTATAATTATTAATATTATTATTATTATTATTATTATTATTATTATTATTATTATTATTATTATTATTATTATTATTATAATTAGTATTATTGGTATTATTGGTATTATCATTATCATTATCATTATCATTATTACAAAAATAATAAAATAAATCGTCACCAACTTTCGTGAGTCTATTTAGTTACTTAGGTAGGATTGCTGGGGGCACACTCCACACATGATGCAACCTCAAACTTTGAAATACAGTGTCAGGCTGATGTTGGCATTTCATTGTGAAACGCACGTCGTTTGAATGAAATGGATATTTACATTTTTAAACCTCAGTATGTTCATCTATATTAATAAGGTTGATGACCCATTCAATATTGAAATAACTGAAGGGTCATTAGCCTTTTGTGGCAACAATCCTCGATTAATGTATAAGGCTTCATTCGTAGTCAGTCACACAACGGCACGTGTCTAGGAGTGTGTTCCGAAGTGTGTCTCCTACCTTATTAAATTACTAGACTCACGAAATTTAGGACAAATATTGATGTTTAGCTGCCCGTTCAAGCTATTAAGTTGTTACTGAAAGAATTTCAATTTTGGTGTGGTTTTGTGTTGTGGAGTTAGACGAACTACCCGAAAGAAACCCCACCCGTGACAACCAACCAAACTCATATGCTTCTCAAAACGCCTAGGTGGGAAGAGCGTGTACCAACATTAATAAGACAGCAAATGGTGGAATCACTGTGGCGTCCTCTAATTTTGTGAAAAATCTGAGAGTTCTTTCATTCTCAACATATTATTTTTCTTCGTTTAGACGCACCATGTTCAAGAGGGTCTTCGTCGATGCACTTATGCTGGCCTTCTGTTCTGGAATTTTGAGCGCGGAGGTTTGCAAGATGGGCATGAAGGAATGCGTCTTCCATTTTGAGATCGAGCACCAACTAACCATGATGAGAGGTAAAACATTGGTCTTTCCGCACGGTGGTAATGTGTACGCGTATGACGTAAATGACACATCCACCGCTGAACATATTCCACATGACCAGGTGATAACAGCCGATGGGTGGGAGAATCCAAGACTTGTTTTTGTAGTCAACGGCCAATTCCCGGCTACCATCCATTGGCACGGTCTCCACCAGGTCGGCACGCCATGGATGGACGGAGTTCCGTATGTGACACAATGCCCGATCCTCCCAGGACAGTCATTTACGTATCGCTTCAAGGCCAGTCCAAAAGGAACATTCTGGTGGCACTCGCACGCAGGGGCACAGAGATCAATGGGTGTGTACGGAGCGTTCATAATCAAAGAGAGAACAGAGACGACCACAGAAGATCTAATAATGCAAATTCAGGACTGGAACCATGACATGGATTCCGATACAGAGCATGCGAAAATGATGTACGGTGTGTACGATGGGAGAAAAAAATGGGGCGGCACCCAGTCACTAGATAGTAGTTTCTTCAGTATGCTTTTTATTCATTCCGCACTTATCAATGGGAGAGGCAGATACTACCAGGACAATAATGTTTACCACAATGGCGCTCCTCTTACTGTTTACAATGTCAAGTCAGACAAACGGTATCGGTTCCGAGTTATTGGAACTGGTGCATTATATCCCTTCAGAATATCGGTCGACTCGCACACGATGAGCGTTGTTGCGTCTGATGGTTACGACCTGAAACCAGTGGAAGCAGAATCATTTGTAATCAATCCCGGCGAGAGATTCGACTTCGAGGTTATGGCCAATCAGCCGGTCGGTAACTATTGGGTACGTGGCATTACATTGGAGAAAGGACGTTACCACCGAGCAGATGCAATTTTACGCTATGAAACCGCTACTGCGTCTGACCCAAAGACAAGCCGCCAGCAATGTACAGCTGCAAAGAAATGCATAGTTTTAAATTGCCCTTTTACATATTATCCGGAAGCTAATACTGAATGCGTTACATTTGACCAGTTGAAATCTGCAGTAAATTACGACCCTGCATCTGTCTTTGAGTCTGGCATGTCCAAGGAATATTTCCTCAATTGGGCTTTTCCTGGCGTGACAACATACCAAGGCTCAGTCAACGGGAGGAACTTTCATACGCCGGATGAAAAGCCTCTTTTGCAACCAAAGGAATGGTCGTCCCCTTGCAAATCCCCAGAGTGCGGGGATGACCGACATTGCAAGTGTACGCATGCGTTAGAAATAGGTGGCGGGGATACTGTTCAAATGGTCTTAATGAACATGGGAAGGGGCAAAGGATGGTCGCACCCTATACACATGCACGGTCATTCGTTCTACGTTCTGAAAATGGGATACGGGAATTATAATTCATCAACGGGGGCAATACTAAGCGACAATTCAGATATCAATTGCAGAGGACCAGTTACCGCCCCTTAAGAATCATTTTGCAACAATGCAACATGGAGTGATGCCGCCTGGCTCAACGGACGTGTTCCGCTCTTAGATTTAAAAAATCCCCCTCGTAAAGATACGATAATTGTACCCACTGGCGGATATGTTGTCATTCGGATAAAGGCTGACAATCCTGGTATCTGGAACATGCATTGCCACATTGAACTCAACAGTAATGACGGCATGTTAATGCTACTAAATGAGTCGTTCACTGAAATACCATCAGCGCCCAAAGGATTCCCAGACTGCCATTCAATCTGCCGTCCAGATTATGTTTTGCAAAAATAGCGAGATTTGCGTCCGACTTTTTGTCTTCTTTGGTTAAATATATTTCGTCATTTCATAACTCTTATATAAGGAACGTTAATTTACAATTTATGTTTGGCAAAAATGATAGGTGTGTCCTATTAGGGTTTAACTTGTTGAACATAGCAATGTTGTTCCGGTGAAGTATGCATGTTCACTACGTCATTGTCTTAAAGGTAAAAAAAAAATAGGTATATAAATATATATAATTTATTCAGAATATGCAGTGTAAACCACACGATAAACCGTGTCATATCGTTTGAATTAAATAAAAAACTCAATGGCCTTTTTTTCTAGCTCAAGAGGCAGCGACTTCCGCAATAACGACGGAAAATTACCATTTACTTCTTGGCTTACTTATTGCCGTGCTTTCGATGCAGACCATTCTTGTGCTGGGTATTTGTTGTGTGTGTTTGAAGAAATCCAAGTATACATTGAACACGAATACCGCAACACCCGGCGCAACAAACGGTGGGACTGTCAACAATGCTTACACTATGGATAAAATTTAAAAAATGTGTACTTCACCTTTCACTATTGAATTTGATAAAAAAAAATGCACATGGACGTTGACTAAGGAGACCGTTTATAAGCCCACCTAAGTAAGTCACATGCACAAATGGTTGATACTCAAAATGCTAAATTGTAAGCATCGCATTTGTGTCGTGTTCTTAGAAAACTGGGCATAATGTGTGTGCGTAAATTGTCATCCCAGATTAGCCTGTGCAGTCCGCACAGGCTAATAAGGGACGACAATTTCCGCTTTAATGGAATTTTTCGTTTAAATGATGTCTCTTCTTAGCGAAAATCCAGTTAAGGCGGAAAGTGTTGTCCGGATTAGCCTGTTCGGACTGCACAGGCTAATCTGGCACGACACTTTACGCACATACATTTTGCCCAGTTTTCTAAGAACGCGACACAAATAGCAACTGAGACTGTACTATCTTTTCCATAATATGTAATGAAAACGTTTTCCCAGGGGTAAATGAAATTTAAAACCAACGTATCAATACATATACATTTATTGAGTGGACATGTTATACGCGATAACTGTACGTCACTCGATTATACTAAAAATGTGGAATTAAACAATTCTCATAATTTATATTAAAATAACCATTTATACGCCTGCCGCTGTAACCATTTACAAGTATATATTAATACTCATACGACAGTCGGTGTCGAATCAATACGTACATACTTTTACAATTTAAAAGCACCTATTATTTTGTACACAATTACATAGGCGACAACGACAAAAGAACATTATATGTTGGACATAGGACACTTTTCATTACTTATGTTTTATTTCTTTTATGAACATAACAATTAATTGTATGTATGCAATATGTGTAATTATCTTTTGAGAAAGTAGTATCTGTATACGTCCATGTATATGGCGTTATTTGCTTCATTTCCAGAACACCTTACTTATACTTAAATTGTTTGACGTTCTAGTCCAAGTAATCCTTAAACTGTTTAACTTTATATTTCAATGTTATCCTTTAATTACTTAACTTTCTATTACACTGTAAACCTTACATTGTTTAACGCACTATTTCAATGTTATCCTAAAATTGTTTCACGTTCTATTTCAATGAAGTCCATAAAGTGCTTAACGTTCTTTATCAATATAATCATTGTACGCCCTATGTCCTTTACTTTGCGTATATCATAATATCAACATAGTAATGCACATTTTTGTAATTTTGTAAGTATAATCACTTTCTATGTATGGCTCTCCCTATGGATGATAATACAGAATCTATCTATCTATTCACATTATAAGAAATAGAGTGTATTTACAAATTTATTCATAAACAGTTTGCATTTAATTATACCATTGTTAAGAAACCTTAGTTTTGATCTTCATATTATTAAGAATCATAATATTTTTGTTTCGCTATTTTTCATTGGTGTATGTGTTTAGAAATAGACTTGGTGATGATTTATAACTCCTGTGCAATGTACATGTTATCGAAAAGCGTCTTAAGTAAGTCTGTATTCAAGTTGTAACACTCAAC
This sequence comes from Dreissena rostriformis, assembly GCA_007657795.1. Taxonomy (NCBI): domain Eukaryota; kingdom Metazoa; phylum Mollusca; class Bivalvia; order Myida; family Dreissenidae; genus Dreissena; species Dreissena rostriformis. The sequence continues at coordinate 37,627 of VMBQ01002091.1, read as the reverse complement.
CTTTTAGTTCGCATTCTCATCACTTATCGTATTGCGCATTTAAAAACATGTTTGCTTTGGAGTACTAAAGATTTTTTGACGCACTCTATAATCAATTCTATTGTATGCAATATTGCCTAATGATAAGTTATCCAACTCGATTTTCAACTAAGAATCTGTGTAACTACAAGCCTGTAGATGTGTTACGCACAATTTCAAGAGTTCATGTCGGTGTAAAGCTAAAGCTAATAATGACTGGTGTTATTTGTTATGTACATACTCCATATTTAAGTACATGTATAAATATTAGATATTGAATATCCGGATTTCTGATCATGGACTAATGGTGTTGTGTTAAGATCGAGTAAAATGAAAGGTAGTGAATTATACATAAACATAATGAAGAGTGTAATGGTTGCTTATAGTTCTGACCGTCACAAAAATCCAAGCCCAGCTGTCACATTTCACGGTCAAGTTAGTAACGACTTACCACATAGCCGTGATCCATTGTGATCCACTATGTGTTGCATAATCATTTATTAGGTATACTCATGAATGTGTTCATTGTTTGATCTAAACAATTGTGCCTTTTGCTTTACAATGTACTTACATTTGTTGGATTTCAGACAGGTTGATAAACATGTTATCCTAATCATTGCGTCTACTCAATAAATTTTTTTATATATTCATATTCAACCACACACCAGTATCTCTCTTATTAATAAAGTTGTTTGGTCTGTATTCCTTGTGTTTGTTTTTGTTTACGTAAGTGTTCATTGGGACTTATATTATAGGTATATCATATTCGTTTAATTTACTCATACGTGATGAAAAACATTAAATGCACTGTATGCACGTCGAACTCCTAAGCATAACAATTGATCACGACTACTTGATGCCTTACATATAGTTAACAACATCTTATGCTTAGTTATTCAAATAACGTTGAAGCTAATTTCCAGTATACGTTGAAATATTTTTTGTAAACATACAATTAAAGTATGATATAATGTGCAGATATTTACAAGTCACCATGCTTTCTCTTTTAATAAAGTAGTGCATTTTACATTTTGCACGCCATTTTCCCTGCTTTACCAGTAAGAGGTGTGCAGGAGAACCATAGCAATTCGAGCCAACTTGGTCAACGTTAAGATAAATATTCTATTTAATATAAAAAAACTATGAAACTATTTCAGGAGAGAAATTCATAGCCATTACTTTTATAACAGAACATCAACCTCTTTTGTCAAAACGACAAACATAAGGATTCAACACACAAGGCGCAAACACGGCAAGTTCCTTTATTTGATTAACGGCGTGTATGTTTGCCTTTCTTGCGTGTAATTGGCCGTTAAGCCACATTACCGTGTCTTAACAAAGGACTTCTTGAACGACCCTGGGCATATCCATGTATTTTGCCGATTTCTCCATAATTTAATGATATCTGTTTTTAATAAGCATGAATTGCAGTACAATATGTAATTCAAATTAGGTAGGTTGGCGAATAATCTGCAATTTGCACATAGTACGTTGCTGTTTTAGACAGCCTGCATTTTATTATTTACTCATGACAGCAATGTACATTATTGATTGTAAATGACCAATTGATTTACACAAGTATTAAATAGCCAAATCCGCGTCTTGTTTTGCGCGTTGCGGCAAATGATTTCAAAATAGTGATGACTTACTAACACTGTTTCGCGTTTGAAAAAACAATTATTGTTCATAGGCTGTACCAACATTGATTACATTACGCATGCATGTAAACACTTGTGTACTCCTGGATGGCAGCAACTCTCAATGAAACTTTAGATTTATTGTCACAATTTACACACGTCTTAGGGTTAAAAGTAAATTTTGACAAAACAAAAGTAGTTTGGATAGGTTAACATAAGTTTAATACCGAAAGCTTTAAAACGAGATGGAAACTAAATTGGAACCAACACACACTTGACACATTTTACAATTATACGTTGATCTTAACAAAACCTTACTAAAAACTGGTACAGAAGAATTTTAAAACCGATAGGCAGAATTAAAGTAATTTAAAATTTAGCATTACCGGTATTAAATCATCTTTTTGTTTCATGATGATTGCCAAATTCACCACCTAATTTGTTAGCAGAGATCAATGAACTATCCTTTAATTGTGTGTGGAATGGTAATACAGAAATAAGCAAAAATTGTGTTATAAAAGATTTAATAGACGGTGGTTTAAAGATGATTGATCTGTTTGCTTTTGTTACATCTCTGAAGTGCTCATGGATCCGTAGAATTGTCACTGGAAATGGAAAATGGAAAAATATTGTTAATACTATGATTGATTTTCAAAATTATACAACTGCGGCAGTCACTATCCTGAAAACTTAATTAACAAGATACAAAATGAATTTTGGAAAGATACATTAAAATCATTTGTTGAACTTTGTAGAAACGAACCTTCTAAAAATCAGCTATTGCTTCAAAATCCAATAGTCTATAACCCAGACTTAACAATTGGTAACAAAAGTGTGTTTTTTTTTAAATCATGGTTTGAAAAAGCATTAATTTTGTTGGGGATTTGATGCAAAGCACTGAATTTTAATCTTTTACAGTTATGATGAATTTTGCAAAGTATATAAATTTCATCCAAACTACTTATTTTTCCTAGGAACTATTAACGCAGTGACACGATACATGAAGCTCAGAAGTTCTTATGACACAAGTTTTATGAATCCGTTTATCACCACTATATATCAAACAAGTTCCAAAAACGAGTCTTCACCAGTGTATATAGATAAATGTGGAACAGTTTGAATAATATTGAAACAAAAGAATGGCGACATATTTTTGATATGCCTTTTTGTATTACGTATTACACGGAATACCAATTTACATTGGTTTCAATATAGAAGTGTACATAGAATTATAGGTACAAATTCGTTTTTATTTAAAATAGGATATGCCATTACAACCAACTGTCTTTTTTGTGAAACTGAATTTGAAACTAATCAACATATACCGTACTGTTTTCTGAATGTTATTATCTGTCGAACCTTCTAAATATGTCTTCCTTTATACCGGGACATTCAAACACGAATGGGTCTTTAAACATAATATTTGTTTTGATAAAATGTTTATTTATAATTGTTAAATAAACAAAACTAGACCCAATCTTAAAGCTGACAAATCGTACCTGTCCTTGAATTGTCGTATACTAAATATAATTATTTTAATGAAATTAACTATTTTAATGATTCGTGTAAAAGTAAAGAATGGGTAATTTTACCTCTTCTCCAATATTTGTGATATGCGACAAGAAGTATTGTACCGTTAAATGTTTCTTAAAAACGTTTTGTTTATATAATTGTGTGAAAGTAATTGATTGTTAAATGTATAAACTTTGCTATAAAGGCGTGGGGTGTCATCGACCCTCACATACCTATGTGGTGGGGTGGCGGTTGTCAAATATAACCCAACACCTCAGCGTTCTTCAAAACGATCTCTTTATTATCACAAATAAAGAAATATAGATGACCTACAACAAACTAATGACATACAATTAACACTGAAAACATAACATAATTGTAAATAATATATATATATATTTAATTTATTTCAACAAATTATATATCCAATTAAATATACCGAAAGAAATTCAATCTAATACATAGCACACCGCATATATATTACACATGTAATAATTTAAATGAACAATACAAACTCACCAGGTTTAAAATGTGGTGGAAACATAAAGTGTTCAAAGTAAGTCTTGCAACTTTGATGGTAGATCTAAAGCAGCCCTCATAGTGCAATATTTCCCATAGTCTGCAAATTCATGGATACATAATCCAATCAAAATCTTGTTCATGATTAACCACTCACAATGACTGGACAAAACATGTATGATATCACGGTACATGGCTGAACGCACACAGGACATGGGATTGAATCTTACCAAGACAGCAAATGGACACATATTACCAAAGTGACACAACTATATAAAGACAAGGGACCTAAATGTAACATATATATAGACAGAATAGAAGTCACCTATTATACACAGTCCCTCTCTCCTTTGAAATGTCTCCTGACATTTACAATAACACATTTAGTAATCTATTAATTACTTGAAATCCTAAATAAATTTTATATAACTATCATGAGCTATGACAATACTCATGATATAATTCAAGGATAAGACTTGGATAGGGATAAGGATAAGGATAAAATTGACCCTGAATTTAAAATTAAGCAATGCAATCAAGTTTCTATTCATTTCAAAATGCACACTTTTAACTTTTACACCAGTATACAATTATAACAGGTAAATCACTACACCAACCCTATATACTCTGGTTATCAGAGTTGGCTCCCTTACATCATAAGCAAACATAGCCTAAATTTGTAGCATTGGGAAACCGAAATTACTCTGAAAAACGGTAATAGATCATAAAATCTACATAAATCCAAGTTTTATTGATAAAACAAAATTATGTAAACCATAAATGACATGTTATGAGAAAATTATATGGAAAGTGCCTCATATTTACCTTGAATCAATGGGAAAATATACATAATGGTGTATTTTAATGTAATAACAAGAAAAATCTAGTTAACCAATTTCAATAGAAAATAATCCAAAATGCACAATTTGTGCATGGAATAAACAAATACACTTTTAAGTTGAATATATTTGGATTTCATAAAAAAAATCAAAGATATAGACCAAATAAAGTGAGTATTTCTTTAGTACAGCAATTTGTCAGCAATACATTTGTAAAATAACACAACAACTGGCAGTAACGTTTAACTGGCAGAAACGTTTTCAGAATAACGAGTTATATTTTGCATCAATATCTGAAAAATTTGATTACTATAATTAAAAACCTGGTATTACTTATCATTTTATGCAAAATACAATAAGGAAATGATTCATATTGCACATTTACTTCTATACATGATGATGACGATGATGATTATGATGATGATGATGGTGGTGGTGTTGGTGGTGGAGGTGGTNTGATGATGATGATGATGATGATGATGACGATGACGATGACGATGACGATGACGATGACGATGACGATGACGATGACGATGATGATGATGATGATGATGATGATGATGATGATCTCCTTAACATACATGTATTTCATTGTCAACTTACCAAGTGTTTACATTATCTGAAGTATGGGCAACAGTGAGCGGACACGGTTATTAAACGTTCATAGAGTAGTTATCCTTTGTATTGGTCACACGTATTTAATGTGTATGAATTAATTCATCAACCATGTATTGCCAAATAACGCTGGACGCAAATGGTCCTTTTTGTTCCTGTGGAGGTACTGCAGAAGTTTATCGTTACACAGAAAAAGTTAAGAATTCGCTGCTTTATTTACAGTTTGATTTATTTAAGTACTACCGGTTTCGGTTCGCAGAGGATCCAGCTAAAGTGTTGACCTATTAATACATTATATATTCACCCCATGAAACATTACAAGGCGCGTTGTATTTATCTAATAAACTTTACAAACCAGTAAGCAAGCCAAAAATAACTGTAGTTTAGTTTGATTGATATTCACAAATTGTATCATATTAAGATCGTATTCAGTCGTACGGTTCAGTGACATTCGTCGAAAAGTAAAATAACTTTTTCAATCCCCACACTTTCAAGAAAAGTATTTTAATCATATTTTTATTGAAAGTAGATCTTAATGAGCCTAGCTATGTGAAAAGGGGGCTTAATGCATGTGCGTAAAGTGTCATCCCAGATTAAACTGTGCAGTCCACACAGGCTAATCAGGGACGACACTTTACGCTTGTATTGTAATTTTCGTTTAAAGGAAGACTGTTCTTGACGAAAATCCAGTTAAGGCGGAAATTGTCGTCCCTGATCTACCTGTGCGAACTGCAAATGCTAATCTGGGACGACACTTTACTCGCATGCATTAAACCCCCTTTTCACAGAGCGAGGCTAAAATGGATTTTGAAATAGTTGTTTTGTAGAAAAAATATTGCGGAAAGTCGCCGACATATTTTTTATTTGAAAAGTCTTTAAGAGAAATACCGGTATAATGATGTACCTTTCTTTTACCTCCAGAATTATTAAATAATAAAATTTGCCTCCCGTACAATTAAAGGGGCGACAAAGCAGAATCAAATAAAGCGGATTTATTTTTACATAAGGGTAAGTTTGATCTAAGACTTTGACCATATGATTCAATACTCAATAAGGATTCAAGTTGAATTTTTCAAACTATTATTTAGAAAAAGAGAATTTTGTGTAACACAAACGTGATAAATCCACACGGATGAATGCCATTTGCGTGTACATTGTTTGGTAGTCAACAAATGTGAAAGACCAGAATGTACCATTAGTTTGAAATATCCGAAATGGTTATGGTTCACTAATGGCTAGAGAATACTTGGTAGGAGTGACAGGGTAACATATGTTGCTCTCGACGAAGCGGTTCAGTTGTGTCAAACGATATCACGTGTTCGCAACCGAATTCAAACATGACGTTTTGGTATTGAGGTTAACTTTATTTATATACTGGTTAATAACGATCCAAATATGTGGGATATCCTGCTCACGTACATACATTCCACGAACAGTGAAATTAACTTTATCCGATCCTAACACAGTTTTAGGAATAAAAAAGCAGAACTGATTTCATACCTTAAATCGGATTTCATAGAAAGAGGATCAAAATAGCAAAATATTTAACGATGGGATGAAACTAGATGTACATTTGAAAATCGTTCAACTGTATATGCTGTGTGTTTTCTAAATTATCATATTTACATTGTATGACGTGTAAATTTTCCAACCGTGTATGGGATGGGAGAGGGGGTTGTCGATTGATGATGGGGTATTAATGTATTACCTTGACATGTGGCGCAATTGAAAGTCATCCACAACCCTGTCATCTTCCTTATGTGTATCCGAAGTTTCAGGATCATAATTATCTTTTTTATTTTTTGAATTATTTTTTTGCAACGGGCGGACACATAGAGAGCTAGATTGACAGACGGACATGAGCAAACATATAGCCCAATGTATCATAGGTGATGCATTATCATACCCCTTATGTTTTTTTAATTTAGTTTTGTTATATTCAGTTTTTATATTTAAGGTAATTGTGCGATGATCTTTCGCCTTTGGTAGAATGAAAAGATCGTATATAATCCCCATGATGTCGTGTATAAGTTCCACCCAAGTGTTTTAAGTTTCTTTTGAACTATCGCAAGATCCATGTTTACAAATGGACGGATTGGCGGTTAGTCAGGACTGGCGGAGGGCAAACATATAGGCCTCTTTGGGAAACATGGAAAGGCGATTAATAAAGGACAAAACATGTATTGTAGTCCGGTTTGAGTGAATGTACACACATATGTGTGTATATTTTTTTATTATACGAGATGGAAATGGACAATATCGTTGGATCATTGGAGAGTCCGAATATCAACATCCAGTGATGTTTCTACCACCTCACTCGAGCAACGTGGCCGTGGATACAGTCGAAAGGGCTCCGCATGCAGTGTCGTGGAGATGTGGACATTCGACAGCTAAATTGAAGATGTTCATGCTATTAAAATTGAATGACCACACAGAGGATCGTGTCATGCTATTAAAATTGAATGACCACACAGATGATCGTGTCATCACACCTTCACTGTTTACATTTAAATTCAGTTTCGATTAAAATTCTCTTATCAGATGATAACCAACGTTATTACGTGTATGTACGTTGTTCGCATGCACAAAAACATGTATTACTAAATTATTGTTTACTTTAAACTATTGAGATCACATACAAGCAAAACAGGTTTACAAGTCAACATATGTACAATGTACTACAAGGATTTAAGTTATATTGTATTGAAGCAATATATTTGTTTATCATTTTGTTATTAATTAAAATGCGTTACAACTGATTTTCTTTTAATGCTTTGATTAATCAAGAGGCTATGTACGATCTCATCAAAGTATGAAAGTAAAGTAACACAGATAAAACGTGGGTTGATACCTAGAAAAAAAGCTAATAATAACTAATACCAGGAAAATCGAATGTCGAATGCAGCACCGTGGAGAAGAGGACATTCGACAGCTTAATGAAAAACATGTTTGTGTCATCAACGTGGGTTACTACTTAGAATAACAGCTTAAGATAAATAATACCAGGAAAGCCTAAAAAAGAGTTTTACATATTTTATAACTTAACAACAAATTTCGCCGAAATCTCAGTCATGTATGTACAATAGGCATGTAGAATATACATGTGGGACCACCTACTTGACCTTACTTTGCTGAATGTTATTTTCGATAACGCATTTACACATTCAACTAACATTAGCTATGTTTGTATCGGTGTAGCGATAAGAATTAATTTGTACTTATGAAGTTCGTAAACTCTTTGCAATATGGTGCATACAAGTATACTTCTAAACAACAGAATAACCGTATTTGTCATTTATTTGTGTTTTTAAGGTATGAAAACATGACATTTTGACATGAAAACATTATATCCCCATTAAAGGTCCCGACTCTTGTATTTGTAATTTAATTACATTTTATATACTGTGTACTCTGCTATGTTGAATTCTTACTTAGAACATTGTTATAGCCATGCCACTCTCAAAGACTCTCGATAGTCTGACAACTCATAGCCTAATGACTCTAACAGACACACATGAGTCTTACTAGTGTCTTCTCGTAGCTTAATGACTCTTTAAAACTCCGAGACCATCTGGCAAGTGTCTAATCGTAGTCTATTAAAGACTCACAGAAAGTCTGACTAGTGTCTACTCGTAGCCGTATGACTATTAAAGACTCCCGACAGTCTGACTAGTGTTTACTCGTCGCTTTATGACTCTTAAAGACTCCCAACAGTATGACTTGTGTCTTCTTTTCGGTTTATTACTAATAAAGAATCCCGACAGTCTGACTAGTGTTTACTCGTCGCTTTATGACTATTAAAGACTCCGGACAGTCTGGCTAGTGTTTACTCGTAGCCTTATGACTATTAAATACTCCCGACAGTCTGACTTGTGTCTATTCGTAGCCTTATGACTATTAAAGACTCCCGACATGTTGACCAGTGTCTACTAGTAGTCTATTGACTCTTTAAGACTCCCGACAGTCTGACTAGCGCCTATTCGTAGCCTTATGACTCTTAAAGACTCCCAGACAGACTTGCTAGTGTCTACTCGTATCCTATTGACTCTTGAAGGCTCTCTACAGTCTGACTATTGTCAACTCGTAGCCTAATGACATGTACATACTCTCTTAAGTCTGACTAGTGTCAACTCGTAGCTTAATAACTCGTACTGACTCACGCCAGTCTGACTAGCGGCTACCCATAATCTAATGACTCTTAAAGACTCACAGACAGTCTGGCTAGTGTCTATTCGTATGTTAATGACTCTTAAAGACTCCCGACAATTTGACTGGTGTCTATTCGTAGTCTAATGAATCTTAAAGACTCCCAGACAGTCTGACTAGCGTCTAAAATGAAATAAAGTGCAATCTGATTCATAAGAAAGACAGCTTAATATTAAAGATGTATCAAGAACGCTTAAACATATGAAACACGGTAAAAGTCCAGGTTCCGTTGGATTTACAGCAACATTCATTACGGTGTTTTTGAAGAAGTTAGGTCATTTCATGATAAGAAGTATACATTATGTTTTTATTAGGAACGCATTGTCCAAAACACAAAAACCTGCATTCCAAAAGACAACAAGCGAAGGGGTTATTTAAAAAATATATGACCATTAAAATTATTACATGTTGTTTACACATTGGAATAAGGTTCGATTGCTAATCGATTAAAACAATACTTGATATTTTAATCTCCAAAGATCCAACTGGTTATATTAAAGGCTGATTAATTGTTGAAACACTAAACTACTTACGAAATATTGAAATATGCTGAAGACAATAATCTTCCATGATAACTAATGACAATCAATTTAGAAAAAAAAGATACTTTATCTTTCCAGATTAAAGAAGCAGCTATAATTTTTTTATTTTTTTTTTTATTTTGGACCAATTATTGATTATTATTTTTTGAAAAATATGCTCTTGCATAATACTATGGTCTCCGTACAAATAAATGGCTTCTTGTCAAACACTTTCTGTATAGCGAGGAGTTGTCAACAAGGAGACCCAATTAGTTCTTATGATTTTTATTACATGTGCAGAAATGCTTGATTATAAAAAAAGGGAAATCAAAGATATAAACGTTATAACAATAAAAAACATAGAACATAAAATATCCCAATTTGCTGATGATTCATCTCCACTAATTGAAGAATCATAATTACGCCTTAATTGTAAGCAAGACATGCTTCATGAATTTTCAAGCCCCTTACCCTAACCCTGGATCGGCTCTATCAAGTATAGAAATAGATTAATAAAAACTAAATACAAACTGACCTTGGCAGCAAGTACTTTTAAAGTTCTATGGATAGTTTTTTAATGTTAACATAGAAAACATGGAATGAAGAATTTTGAAAACAAAATCGAATGTATTAAAAGATTAATCAGTCATGAGAATCTTAGAAATATTACACAGGTAAGAAAAATTAACTATTGCTAAATCATTTCTTCTACCTTTACGTACTCATTTATTTGTAACACTACCAACACCAAGAACAGACATCATGAAACAAGTTAATAAACCATTATATGACTTCATTTGGGCAGGACCAAGTAAAATAAAAGCTACTGTAATTGTTAAAGAATATAACAAAAGTGGATTAAAATGTAAGATGTATGTTCTTTGGCAAAATACATCAAAATAACATTGCTTTAGAGATAATTGTCAGGCGATGGAAAATTGTTGTTTACTTCTTAAATAGTTAATAGACTTAAAACACGTTTAAAAACTGGTAAAATATATGCATAGGTTAAATGCTTACAATTGAAAAAAAGCATTTTGGCTCTATGTCTTGAAACACTATGTATTGAATATTAAAACGCTGCCAATAATAAATAGTTATGGTATTCTTGATAATTTACCTCTTTTTTTATAAAAATAATATAAAAATTGACAATAGTAATATTTATATCAAAGCTCTCTATGAAAGACAGATTCATTTTGTGACATATTATGGTAGAAAGATATTGTTTTATATCCAAATAATGCTTGGATTTACATCTCGGAACAAACGTAATTGTTCTATTGTATCAAGGATTAATTAACATAATACGTAAATATATTGAAATATATTTAAATAACAATACAACTCATTGACCTATACTACCAACTTGCATAAATAAAATAGTAAAAAGCTATAAAGAGAAAAAAAACATATGTATACAATATTAAAGCAAAATAGAGACATTCAAACAAGTCAAACAAACTGGACTCCATAACCTTGATTTCAAAAACTTATATGGACTATGTTATTACATGAGTCCTTTTGGACTTGTGAATAGTATGAAGCAAACGTTTGAAATATATAAAACTACAATAAAATGAAATAAAAAAAATATGAGACTGGTCCCTTTTCAAAATATTTACAGACATCTCTTATAACGACATTATTAACCATTAAACATAATGTACATATTGTTTGCCACACTAGTATTTTTTTGTTGTTGTTAGGACTGCATCGCAATTGTATTATATACAATTCAATTCAGCAATTATGTTAATTGTCTTATGTGCATTATTATATAGATAAAACATAAACATGCTTATATAAAAAATGTATATCGATCCATTGTTGACAAGCTTTTGTAAACAGAAAAATGCACAATATATAATCTTCATGCTGCATCATTCAGAATCTGATTTATAAGGTCCTGACTTAATACGATCCCGCACTAAGATTGACTGGCGATGACGTCATGCATGCCCTTTTATAATAGGTGTTTTTATGTTTATATTATGAAAGAATCTAGATCGTCGCCTAAATTGATTTTAGTAAGACCGAATTTTAAAATAATATGATAAAATAGTTTCAAAAATAACATACGCACACTTATATCCAATAAGATGGTTCATAGAAACACATTACACCACACGTTTGAAAAAAAGACAAACCCATGCAGGAATTGAACTTACAGGAATCATTTTGTGCAATTTAAAAGAAATCCCTTTTGAGGTTCTTTCTGATAAAAATCCATGTGTTTATCACCTTTAGAACAGCCTCTTATCTTATCCACCAACATCAAATTGTCTATTGCGGTTCCATAATTAGCCCATCTTGGCTATATCTTCTGCCGACTGCACATGTTGGATAGATGAGCTGTTTAAAGGACGCGAAACTGACAATCAGTAACACAATAATTTGGATAACAAGAATGGCGATGAGTAGACCAGAATGGTCCTGGCGTTGTTCTGTGGTCACTGCACCGGCTACCAGTGCATCTGCCTGGTTTGCTGGAAGTAAGATAATAAGATGTGATTGGATAATGATAACATTATTAAGTACCAGAGGTAACAGTTGACGATGTAAATAGTTAGTGCAAGTGCTAAAAGGTACCATGTGACATTTAAATAAAAATGCACATGGTACCTTTTGCACCAATAGGGCGTTAATATACACAGGTTACACATGTAAGTGTGGCTTTGATTTTAAATGCGAGAGTAACCCCTCGACAACCTCGATTTTCTGTTTAACGAAATATAAAAAATACAAATATAAAGTTACATTTGTTTGTTGCGCACTCCTTGATGAGGGCCATTCTGTACGGTGTTGTGGGGTACGAAAAGCAAACAGGTATCCCTTCAGGGGCTGGCGGGATTTCTGAAAACGACTCGTTGATGAGCATCTGCATTCCGCCGAGGTTGTGTGGTTCAATGTGGCAATGCATATTCCACAAACCCGGGTTATCTGCTTTGATTCGAAGAACAACATATCCGCCAGTTGGTACAATAATCGTATCTTTTCGTGGGGGGTGAATCAATTCTATGTTAGGAACGTTTCCATTGAGCCAAGCAGCATTCCTCCATGTAGCATTGGTGCAAAAGGACTTACTGGAATCCTTACCTGGGCCTGTGCAATTTATATCTGGATTGTCAATGATTTCCGGACTGTACTGCCCATATCCCATTTTCAACACATAGAACGAATGTCCGTGCATGTGTATCGGGTGAGAACCGCCTTTTCCTTTACCCATGTTCATGAAGACAATTTGAACAGTATCCCCACCACCTATTTCTAACACATGGGTACAGTAACACCATGTTTCATCGCTACACGGTGTGGATGTGCAAGGGGAAGACCATTCTTTTGGTTGCAAAAGAGGATTTACATCAGGAGTGTCAAATCTTCTACCGTTGACTGAAGGTGGAAAACCAAAATTTAGAAAAAATTCCTTTGATCTTCCAGACTGAAATGAAGGGGCCGGCTTACCAGAATTTGCCGATTTTAATTGGTCAAATGTTACACATTCGGTGTAGTTTTCTGGATAATATATAAACGGACAATTCAACACTTTACATGGTTGAGTTGCGGTACACAGTTGTCGGCTGGTTTTTGGCTCAGATACAGAGGCATTTAAATAATGTAAAATGGCGTCTGCTCGGTGGTTTCGTCCTTTCTCTAAAGTAATTCCACGTATCCAATAGTTACCGACGGGCTGATTGGCAATAATCTCGAAGTCAAATCTCTCGCCGGGATGGATGACAAAAGATTCTGCTTCCACTGGATCCAGATCATAACCGTCAGATGCAACTACAGTCATTGTGTGAGAATCGACAGATACTCTGAACGGATACGTTGAACCAGTTCCAATAACTCGGAACCGATAGTTTGTGCCTGACTTCACGTTGAAAGTGGTCAAGGGAGCTCCATTGTCACTGCCATTCGTATGGTAATATCGTCCTCTTCCGTTGATAAGGCCGGCATGTATAGGGTTAAAATCGAACCCACTATTGTCAAGAGAAAGTATTAAAGGCCAAGGTATTCTTCCATCGTATCCGCCGTTTTGATCTTTAATAATTTCCATTTCAGAATACATTTCATGGTTCCAGTCCTGTATTTGCATTATAATATCTTCTGTGTTCGTCTCTGCCCTTTCCTTGACTATAAAAGCTCCGAACAAACCATTCGACCTCTGTGTTCCAACGTGCGAGTGCCACCAGAATGTTCCCGTTGGCTTGGCTTTGAAACGATAGGTAAATGACGCTCCCGGAAGTATCGGACATTGTGTGACATAAGGGACACCGTCCATCCACGGTGTTCCCACCTGGTCCAGTCCGTGCCAATGAATTGTAGTCCCCTCGCTGCGCAAGCCGTTCTTGACATGCACCACAACGTCTTGCCCCTCATACACGATTATATCTGGACCTGGGAGTTTGCCGTTGACAACAGTTACAAGTTTTGAATTCTCCCATCCATCGCAAGTTGTCACGTTGTCAGGCTGTACGGGTTCAGATGTCGATATGTCGGTTACGTTATATGCGTACAAGCTACCATTGTATGGATAGACCAGTTGTTTCCCATTCATCATGGTGAGTTTGTACGTGATTTCAAAATGAAAGACGCATTCCTTCATTTCCAGCGCGCAATGTTCGGCGGTCGATATGCGAGAAAAGAAGGTCAGAATTAGGACCAAGTTTGTGACCCACTCATCCATGTTGCGGTACCTGAAACATGTGTAGAGTGCGTCATTAAATCCATCTTAAAAACTTTAATAAATGTGAGACGTAAAACAGCAATTGTTCAAATACATTTTTTTTTCAAAACTGTGTAAGATTTGTAATGACATAAGCGTGTCACTACTTCTACTATTACTACTACTACTACTACTACTACTACTACTACTACTACTACTACTACTACTACTACTACTACTACTACTACTACTACTACTACTACTACTACTACTACTACTA